>JBAIZL010000002.1:81918348-82003348 GCA_036971475.1 Prosapia bicincta | reverse complement strand
TCTTCCTTTTATAGATAAATATACCTAAGATATTCTAAATGATGCCTTGTCCTTATTTTATGCTACGTTAAAACTATATAAGGAGATGAGTGCGGTCCTAACCTGCTACATTGGGGGTTTTAAGTATTTTAAAAGTTTGAAACAAAAGTATTGAAATAATTTTTAAAAAAAAGGAAGAGCAAGTCTCGAAGTAATTATTATTTCTACATTATATGGTATCACAGTAGCTTAAGGATTAAATTAATAATACATTATAACATATATTAATTTATATCTTTCTTTATAATAGGAAAAGTTAACAAAGCATGAGGGATATGAACCCCCACCGGGTAAAATGTGATTTAAAACCGTGATTCGTAACTTGGCTCAAGGAAGCTGTCAATGTTTCTTGTTTAATCATTTCTTCGGATGATTGTTCCTTATATATACATGAAGAAGCCCTTGAAGTTAGGCTGGGGAGCTACCTGAAGTCAACTTGTCAACTTAAGGTATTTTACTTTTTGCAGTATTAGCTGAAACATTAGTTTAACTAGTTTTCACTGTTGGGTGATAATTTTATTATTTAATTCGGTAGAGAAAATTACAAATACAAATTTTTCAAAGATTTTCATATGCTTAAGTTTGCACCTAACTGAACACAGCGTGTACAAATTCCGCAAAAAAAAAACAAATGCTCCCTATTTATTTGTAGAATTCACTAAAGAACTGTAAAACAACTTATAAATATTTGAATTTACAACTATCACTTACATTTTAAAATAATTTAGTAACTAATATTTTAGTGAAATACCTTTTGTACATTACAAGAACTAAATATGTATTTCTTTTGGGAGGTACTCTGGATATAAAACACCTATCTTTAATGCACTCGCACATTTTATAAAATTTATATTTACGTCTTTATAAAAAGAGGTTAGAAATAGATTATGAGAAGCTGCACATAGTTGCCGTCTTGGGCTAAATAGTTCTGGAAACAACTGTCTAATCTTAGGCTCTAATTGGAGCATTCCTAACCTGAGCGGTAACCGTACTGTGCAGCTTAATGGCTCTTACATACTGATTACACGGAATACCAATAACCTGTGTTCGCGATTTGTTTCACATGGGAGTGGAGGTTTCACAGTACTGGGTATAAGGTAATCCGCAACAGAGTTTTGCTGTGGGGGATGCTAAGAGCCGTCGTTTTAGATCGACAATGAGGACTAAGAGGCCCAAATCAAGGGAACTTCGTGAACTTTCCCTCTTGTACCATCGGTATCTCTTCTATTCTTTACAGCACACAGGTAGACTGTTGCCTGGAGCGAGTTCGGCTACAGGTGTAGATTCTGGCCTGGCGTTTCGCCGTGGGGGTTGCAAAGACCCGGCGTTTTAAATCCACAACGGGGACTAAGAGGCCCAAATCAGGGGAACTTTGTGCTCTTTAGCTCTTGCACCATTGGTATCTCTTCTATTATTCACAGCACGCTTTTCCATAGCGAGCTCGGCGACAGGTGAAGATTCTGACCTAACGTAGGAGATACAATGATCCGGCGTTTCATATCCACAACAGGAGGCTAAGAGGACCAAATTAGGCTCTTGTACTATCTGTATCTCTTTTATTTTCCAAAGCGCACTGGTAGGCTGTTGACTGGATTGAGCTCGGTGACAGGTGTAAATTCTGGCCTGGCGTTTTATCGTGGGGGATGCAATAGGCCGGCTTTTAGATCAACAAAGGGGGGGGGGCTAAGAGGCCCAAATCAGGGGAACGTCGTGTACTTCCCCTCATGCCATCGGCATCTCTTCTATTCTTCACAGCATATTTTTAGACTGTTGACTGGAGCGAGTTAGGCGACAAGTATGGATTTTGGGCTGGCGTTTTGCCGTGGGAATGCAATGAACCAGTATTTTATATCTACAACGGGGGGGGGGCTAAGAGGTCAACTCAGGGCTGCTTCGTGCACTTTACATCTTTTCGCGCTTCGTGTTCACTCTGGACTCAAAAACTACTGCAAAATTTTAGGTCATCCCTGGGTATATATTTTCTCCTCTACAACCATCTGGGGAGACGTCTGATGGTGCTGAGCCGTGGCCACTTTTTAACTGCTGTATTCTGCAGTGTTGAGAATTTGTTTGTGAAGGATACGTCGTGAAAGTACCTTTTTACGAAGTTCCAGTCAATGAATCAACCTAACCCTCAAGTAACCTAACGTCAATTAACCTACCTGTAATCAACCCAACCCTCGAGTAACCTAACGTCAATTAAACTACCTTTAATCGACCTAACCCTCAAGTAACCTAACGTCAGTTAACCTAGCTTTAATCGACCTAACCCTCAAGTAACCTAACGTCAATAAACCTAGCTTTAATCGTCCTAACCCTCAAGTAACCTAACGCCAATTAACCTACCTGTAATCAACCTAACCCTCAAGTAACCTAACGTCAATTAAACTACCTTTAATCGACCTAACCCCCAAGTAACCTAACGTCAATTAACCTAGCTTTAATCGACCTGACCCTCAAGTAACCTAACGTCAATTAACCTAGCTGTAATCAACCTAACCCTCAAGTAACCTAACGTCAATTAACCTAGCTTTAATCGACCTAACCCTCAAGTAACCTAACGTCAATTAACCTAGCTTTAATCAACCTAACCCTCAAGTAACCTAACGTCAATTAACCTAGCTGTAATCAACCTAACCCTCAAGTAACCTAACGTCAATTAACCTAGCTTTAATCAACCTAACCCTCAAGTAACCTAACGTCAATTAACCTAGCTGTAATCAACCTAACCCTCAAGTAACCTAACGTCAATTAACATAGCTTTATTCGACCTAACCCTCAAGTAACCTAAGGTCAATTAACCTAGCTTTAATCAAGCTAACCCTCAAGTAACCTAACGTCAATTAACCTAGCTGTAATCAACCTAACCCTCAAGTAACCTAACGTCAATTAACCTAGCTTTAATCAACCTAACCCTCAAGTAACCTAACGTCAATTACCCTAGCAGTAATAAACCTAAACCTCAAGTAATCTAACGTTAATTAACCTGCCTGTAATCACCCTAACCCTCAAGTAATTTAACGTCAATTAACCTAGCTGTAATTAACCTAACCCTCAAGTAACCTAACGTCAATTAACCTAGCTATAATCGACCTAACCCTCAAGTAACCTAACGTCAATAAACCTAGCTTTAATCGACCTAACCCTCAAGTAAGCTAACGTCAATAAACCTAGCTTAAATCGACCTAACCCTTAAGTAACCTAACGTCAATTAACCTAGCTTTAATCGACCTAACCCTCAAGTAACCTAACGTCAATTAACCTAGCTGTAATCAACCTAACCCTCAAGTAACCTAACGTCAATTAACCTAGCTGTAATCAACCTAACCCTCAAGTAACCTAACGTCAATTAACCTAGCTTTAATCAACCTAACCCTCAAGTAACCTAACGTCAATTAACCTAGCTGTAATCAACCTAACCCTCAAGTAACCTAACGTCAATTAACATAGCTTTATTCGACCTAACCCTCAAGTAACCTAACGTCAATTAACCTAGCTTTAATCAAGCTAACCCTCAAGTAACCTAACGTCAATTAACCTAGCTGTAATCAACCTAACCCGCAAGTAACCTAACGTCAATTAACCTAGCTTTAATCAACCTAACCCTCAAGTAACCTAACGTCAATTACCCTAGCAGTAATAAACCTAAACCTCAAGTAATCTAACGTTAATTAACCTGCCTGTAATCAACCTAACCCTCAAGTAATTTAACGTCAATTAACCTAGCTGTAATTAACCTAACCCTCAAGTAACCTAACGTCAATTAACCTAGCTATAATCGACCTAACCCTCAAGTAACCTAACGTCAATAAACCTAGCTTTAATCGACCTAACCCTCAAGTAAGCTAACGTCAATAAACCTAGCTTAAATCGACCTAACCCTCAAGTAACCTAACGTCAATTAACCTAGCTTTAATCGACCTAACCCTCAAGTAACCTAACGTCAATTAACCTAGCTGTAATCAACCTAACCCTCACGTAACCTAACGTCAATTAACCTAGCTTTAATCGACCTAACCCTCAAGTAACCTAACGTCAATATACCTAGCTGTAATCAACCTAACTCTCAAGTAACCTAACGTCAATTAACCTAGCTTTAATCTAACCCTCAAGTAACCTAACGTCAATTATCCTAGCAGTAATCAACCTAACCCTCAAGTAACCTAACGTCAATTATCCTGCTGTAATCAACCTAACCCTCAAGTAATTTAACGTCAATTAACCTAGTTGTAATTAACCTAACCCTCAAGTAACCTAACGTCAATTAACCTAGCTGTAATCAACCTAACCCTCAAGTAACCTAACGTCAATAAACCTAGCTTTAATCGACCTAACCCTCAAGTAACCTAACGTCAATATACCTAGCTGTAATCAACCTAACCCTCAAGTAACCTAACGTCAATTAACCTAGCTTTAATCGACCTAACCCTCAAGAAACCTAACGTCAATTAACCTAGCTTTAATCGACCTAACCCTCAAGTAACCTAACGTCAATTAACCTGCCTGCAATCAACCTAACCCTCAAGTAACCTAACGTCAATTAACCTAGCTTTAATCAACCTAACCCCCAAGTAACCTAACGTCAATTAACCTAGCTTTAATCGACCTAACCCTCAAGTAACCTAACGTCAATTAACCTAGCTTTAATCGACCTAACCCTCAAGTAACCTAACGTCAATTAACCTAGCTTTAATCAACCTAACCCTCAAGTAACCTAACGTCAATTAACCTAGCTTTAATCGACCTAACGTCAACGAACTTTATCTAAAATAACTTTGGCTCCACTAACCTAACCTCAAATTACCTAACCTCAACTAACATATCCTCAACTACTTTAACCCAGCCTCAATTGACCTAACTTCAACTAACTTTACCTCAATTAACTTTGGCTCCACCAACCTAACCTCAATTTACCTAACCTCAACTACCCTAACCCAGCCTCAATTGACCTAACTTCAACTAACTTTAACTCAATTAACTTTGACTCCACTAACCTAACCTCAATTTACCTAACCTCAACTAATTTAACCCAGCCTGAATTGACCTAACTTCAACTAACTTTATCTCAAATAACTTTGGCTACACTAACCTAACCTCAATTTACCTAACCTCAACTAATATATCCTCAACTACCTTAACCCAGCCTCAATTGACCTAACGTCAACTAACTTTACCTCAATTAACTTTGACTCAACTAACCTGACTTTAACTACCTAATCCACAATTAATTAACAGGTAAATAATAAAAATAACATGATAGCTGTTGCGATTATTATAACAGAATTGATCCGTCTGTGATTCAAATACTCATCGATTTTTAATATTCAGTTTCGCAAAACGTTATAGCAATATTCTTTCTCTTATGTTTTGTTCGATAAGTGGCTGCATTTGACGGACGTATCGATAAAAAGATAATTTCGCCTAAAGCAGAGCGTTTTTAAATCCGTTAAGACCCTACGAATCGAGCTTTATGCACGAAATAGAAAGATCTGCATTGTTTTAGCTTTAATTTAAAAAAACAAGTTACAAGGAAAATTGCCTCAAGAAAGGAAACCATTGTTGTCAAACACAGCTGAAAGGATATTTTACCTCTATTGTGTTTTACTCTTATTGTATCTGAAGCTGCTCGTATATTGATTCGTTGGAAGGTCGGGGTTACATTTCTTTATTATAATTAGAAAAAGAAAATCTTTATAATTTGAATTATATCTAGAAATTCTTACCTAAAAAAAGAAATAATAACATATTAATTAATGATTAAAGCGTTTTTTTTTTACTATGACATCAAACCATTTACAATTAAAGTCAATTTATTGAAAACGTACAGAGCCAGACTATAGGGCACTAACACCATCATCAGTGGCCCACCATAGCCATCGAAGGTGTAACTTGTAACAAAGCACAAGTATTCTAGACATATGCAGATATGTATAATTCGTATCCAGCCTTAACACTGTAAAGTAACCATAATTTGGTGTTATAAGACAAAACCATCTTGAGGGGCTTTTTGTTGTGTAATTCCTTTGCATATATTATTACTATAGTCTCAATAAATACAAAAACATATTCGTGCTGCATTTTACATTCCATCACATGCAATCATAAAACTTAATAGACGTTTCCCATTTTCAATAAACGTATATAATGAGAAATTGTAAAATATAATTATAGATTACTTTTATAAATATAAAAAACATAGATATAGTAGTAGGGTAGATAATATAATTAATAAAAAAATATACTATTACGTACAAGAATCGATATGCGCTTTCGATCATTTTCGAATAATAAACACTCCTATTACTCTCGATCTAGTGTAGGGATCCAGTGACTTTAACGGATCGGTGATTTTAGTGACAAGCATGGATCAGTGACTTTTACCGGTGACAAGAGATACTGACACTGCTCTGTATGTGCCAATAACAGGCAGGCATACCACACTGGTGAGACGATTCCACACTTCTCTTTTTTTTGGAAGTATCATTTTCTTAAAAATTAAACTTCTACGAAATTAAGAACAAACTACCAAGTACGAATTTGCGTCTACTGTACACAACAATGTCACTGTCGTGCAACCCGATACAGATCGTCCATCCACACACGACGTAAATGAGTAGAACCAGTGAGAGCGAGAAATCAACCAATGACAGGCGCGGTAAAATATCAGTAACTTTTCCGCCAGTGACGGCTACATTTTGCTCAATCACAACAGAGACAAACCGCCTCTCCCCTTCAGTCAACGACACTGCACGATGATCGGCGGCGTGAGCCGATAGGTGAGAGCAGAGCCAGTTACAGCGACAAATCAACCAATGACAGCCGCGGTGAAATATCAGTAACTTTTCCGCCAGTGACGGCTACATTTTGCTCAATCACAACAAAGACAAACCGCCTCTCCCATTCAGTCAACGACACTGCACGATCGGCGGCATGAGCCGAGAGGTGAGAGCAGAGCCAGTTACAGCGACAAATCAACCAATGACAGCCGCGGTGAAATATCAGTAACTTTTCCGCCAGTGACGGCTACATTTTGCTCAATCACAACAGAGACAAACCGCCTCTCCCCTTCAGTCAACGACACTGCACGATGATCGGCGGCGTGAGCCGAGAGGTGAGAGCAGAGCCAGTTACAGCGACAAATCAACCAATGACAGCCGCGGTGAAATATCATTAACGTTTCATCCAGTGACTGCATCTTTTTGCCCAATTGCAACAGAGACAACTTCCGATCGATCCATTGTCACTGGAACTGACATTTTCCATAGTTAGACACTGGTACCACCAGCGTTAAACGAATATCAGTGACAAGTCACCGTGACAGAAAATATCCACCATCCCTAATCTAGTGTTCGTTTGATCTAATACAAACGCCATTTACGTAATTGTAACCTAAATCCTCTTATGCAGATAATACGGATCGGAGATTAAATACGAACTTTCATAGAGGCGGAATAAAAATGCAATTAGTAGATTAAAATAACTTCAATTATTTTAATGGTAATAGTGTTAATTTAAGCGGTAAAGTAGATTTTAATTTAGTAAAACATTTAATTTTTATAAAAAGCATTCATTAGTAAAGTATAGTCAAAATAAAATACATGCAATGCTGGTGTAGATAGCTATTAGTTTAGGGCAGAGGCGGATAAAGGAGGGTCTTGGTAGTTGTTATTAAAAAAATAATTTGTCAATATTCCTTTAATAGAGGAATTTATAAGGAAATATTGTATGACATATATCAACACTTTTATATATGGTATATAACTTATAAAATAAGGCTCTCTTCCCCACGAAACCTGTTCTTCATAATTTTTTTTTTTTAAATGTATGGTCGTGATGGGGGTCATTAGAAAATTTAGCAAATGACCTCTCTAAGACTCTGATTTTTTTATGGCTTACAGTTTTACTCTAAATTTAAGTTAAACTCTAAAGTTAAAAAATCGAGAAACCGTAACTTTGAAATTATTTAGAATAAATATCAGGACATAATTTTGTTTTGTGTGTGTGTGTGTGTGTTAGAGATTTTACAGAGAGTCATTGTTTTCTTCTTCTTTTAACCAAGTTATTTTTGTCTATTTTTTCAGCCTCCATCTTTTAAGTTCAATGTCTTCATCATTTCTTACAATTTACTCTTTTCATTATTTTCTATTTCGTTTGCGGCTATACATTGGACTTTTAAACCTTCATTATTTCTATCCACCACGATTGTTAATCTTCTGCGATTTTTATCGCAATGCCACTTCTTTGGGCTTCAAGGTGTTCCTTTGAAATGATCCAATGATCCTCCTAGTATGTTTGTATGGCTCTACTAAACTCCCAGGTGTTTTGACTTTATATACTTAATACTTTACATTGAGAACTATTGGACAGCAGGCTTTTACAAATCATGGAAACAAGTCATTTTTGTTTAGTTCGAACTAAGACCGTCCCATTAGATCGAATACACAAAGCGAATGGTAATTTTAATTTCGTTCAGATTAGCTTCAAACAAGGCACTCGAAAAGAACTTAATGACCAATCGTTCCACGATAAACTGATTGCAACCCCAGTAGACCATTCAAGGCCTGATCTTGACGTAATCGCATTTTCTATACGACTGATTCGATACATCGATCTTTAATCCGCGCTTTGTAAGACCAGGCAATATTTATCCCACCTAGTGTAAGGGCGCCTTGTTCCACGCAATTTGCAATTCGCCCTCCCCGTCCCCACTTCATCGACACTTGAGAAATAAATTGTGCGTAGCGACGTCACAAAGAACTCCACCAGGATCAGCCAAAGACAATACAATAGAAACAAATAAAGGAGGGGGTGAAGTTAATTTGAGCTTTATTACACTCCAGTCGGGTAAGTAGTTAATAGAGTTTACGGTCAATGGGTGGGCGAAAGTGCTTCCGTACACGCGCGCACGCGGACACACGCATGATTATCAAGTAACTTTAAAACTTGGCGCAAACACAGAAGTAGTATTTTCAACGATATAATGTAAACATACCACCAGGAAGAAATTGGATATTTAATATTCACTATCTTATAAATAGTAATCGGCAAATTGTATCTAATTTTACGTCGAGAGAATTAGAAAAAATTAAACGTTTCGGAATATTTCTGTAATTACCTTAAAAACTAAAATGTTCGACCCCATGGCAGTAGTATAACATTCTATAATGATAGAGTGGAATAAATATAGATAACAGAGTCTTATCAACAATTCAGATATAATTGGGCTATGAACCGTTCGAATTTATAACAGTAACCTAAATTTGTATACATTATGCCCTTAGTTAACGAAATTAGTTTTAAGTACAAACATTTTAAATAATAATTAAAACCAGTTAATTAATATTAATTAAAATTAATTAATCAATATTAATTCTAATTAAAAATGTTTGTACTTGAAACTATTTGTATTTACTAAGGGCATATTGTTTTAATTAAGGACATAGGCTATATATATTAAATCAATTGCCATTGGTACATGAATTACAAAATGGCAACATTTTCCATTTAATAGCAAATGTGGAATTGTGTCTGCCAAAAGGGTTTTCCCATAACTAAAGTATATTCCAGTAGAAAATAAAATGAATATCTTATAAAGTTTTAATATTTTAACTCAGTATAATATAGAAAGTAACATAACCTACGAGTAATAAAAACAGCTGTTACATGAAATAATACTTATGTAAAAAAATTATTCAAGTACACGATATTTATATGCTAAAATTGCATTTAAAAACATTTAAACCAAACTCCAAATACCTTCTAAATTCAGACAGAAATAGCTGTCAACTACCATGATTGGTTTTTGGAAATCTCCGGGACAATTCGTTCGTCTCCGGAATACTACTCTAAAATGTAACGTTATAAACTACCTGCATGTTTGGGTTTTCGGAAATCTTCGGGATACAACGTTCATCTCCGGAACAAGACTGAAATGTGGCGTTATAAACGGCAATCGTCTTTGGCTCTTGGAAATCTTCGGGACAATTCGTTCATC
This sequence comes from Prosapia bicincta, assembly GCA_036971475.1. Lineage (NCBI taxonomy): Eukaryota > Metazoa > Arthropoda > Insecta > Hemiptera > Cercopidae > Prosapia > Prosapia bicincta. Next base: position 81,993,315 of record JBAIZL010000002.1, on the reverse strand, counting down.
TCCGGAATAAAAATTTGAGATGTGACGTTATAAGCTACCTTTATGTTGTCACTGGCCCAGCTATCAACGTTCGGCTAATAGCGCCGATTATCTTGTAGTGTCGTTGGCTGAAGGGGAGAGGGAGTTTGTCTCTGTTTTATTATAATAAATCGGTTATTAGGAAATCCCAAGGATAAACTTCCGATGTTGGATAGGTCTGGAATCGACACCATTACTTGTAAAACTTGTGACAAAATGTATATTGGTCAGACAAGGAGAAAGACTATAACTAGATTTAAAGAACATCTAGCCCATATTAAATATGGGAGACAGGATAAGTCCAGCGTGGCTGAACATATTCTTAATAATGGCAATGAATTGGATATAAATAGTGTTAAAGTGGGTAAATCGGTGTTCTCCAACAGGTTGCTGAATAGTTATGAAAGTATATTCATTGCCAAAACTAGGGGCGATTTGTTGATGAACATTGATAATGGTCCAATACCTGGTTCTAGTTTATTCTCTTTGTTACGACCAAATACATGATTTTTAACTGTATTTATAGTTTAGTTCAAGTTGACATGATAATTTATTATTAATTATGTTACTTTTATAATTTTAGTTTATATTAGTTTGTAATTAGTTTTAATTTAGAATTGTCACAAGTCAGTGGTGGGTGTGGTCTTGCTCCACGTGCAGCGCTGGTACTGGTCAACAAACTGGTTGCTGGGCGGAGGAGTGGGAGTAGCCCATCGCGATTTTAGGTGTACTGTTTCTTTTTAGTCTTAGTATGTTTGTAACCTTCTGATGATGCTAACTGTTTTGACGAAATGTACATCAAGGGTGTTAAATATTTGTAGCAAGGGTTATTGTTATTTCATTATCATAATTACGCTACTGTGCTCTGTATAAAATTTCACCTACTGAGGTTTAAAAAAAAAATTATTTTAGTTACTTTAGAGCTCTATGATATTGTATGGTAATTAATGCAACAGTTTAAGGTTGTACAATAGAGGTTTCGACGATAACCAGATGGGGGAAAACAATTCATAGAGATCTTTAAGAAATATATTTCTAGGTATTGAAAAGTTGTAGCAGTGCCAAGGTGCGCTAGACTTCGAACATGAAGATTCTCAGTTCGAGTCTGGCTAAGCATCCAATTTTTATAATTTAATTATTGAATAAATATTTGAAAAATACCTGTATTATCATCAATTGTCATCCACTAAAAGAAATGTATTTGAACCTGATTGGATGAATAAAAACGTATTTTATTAACGGTTGAAAATTTGTATAAGATATATATCAGGAGAGTGTGAGCTAACAGAAGGAATTTAAAAAAAGGTTACTGAGACAAAATAAAACGTTTTATACTAGCCTACACTATGCTGCCATCATAATTGCCCAACTTTGCCACCAGGATGCGTTGTTGAGCTACAGTTACAGATAAATGTTCAATAATATGGTCAAACAGTTTTTGTATTTATATTGATTGTTCATTTAATATTAAGTGCTAATGTTTGTAAATTTCATATTGCTCTACCTGTAGCATGTTGAGGTACGGTTAACGCACATGTCGCATGCTTTATTTGTTTGATTGCTTGAGATCTGTTGGTGTGGAGATGTGGGTTTGCTTGATGTGTGGCTGTGCTGTGCACTCCCGCCCAGAGAGGGGGCAAGGGGTGATGCCCAGGGTCCAGGGAACCGGAAGGACCAGGCGGGACCGGCTGGGTTGGTGTTTCTTTACTGCGAAAATAATTACTTGTGTGGCGAGAACCACAAAAGAAATAAAAACATTATATCAATAAAGTCTAAAAGGTACAATGTACAACTGTTCAAGCTTTTAATGGCAACGTTATAATAACTCAGTGAATAAAATGTTCTATTCTTACAAAATGCGATGTTTTAGTAGTTCCAAACGAGTGGTAGTTGATTTCAATAAAACTAAACAAACACAGATTAGATTCTGTAGACCTAGTTGGTTTTAACACGGAAACAATAAATACTGGGTTGTATAGGAATATGTTGGAAGTAATGAAGGGGCCCATACTCATGTTTGCCCATGAGTCCGAATTTTCTCTGGGTGGGCCTGGTGCTGTGTGTAAATGTAACCTGTTAAATAGTATGGTTAGCAAAAGATAAGTCAGTGACATTGTATTTTGTTAAAAATGAATTTATCACAGTCTGTAGAGTTAGTGTAAATACAGCTTGTGCTTCGACTTAACCTTTATTGTTTGTGTTGTGTTGTAGTTTGTTCTTGGTTTTAAATTGTAAAAAACCTACTGTTCTTTTGGTAATTTTTAAGCATTTTTTTGAGGTTTTGTTAATGTATGCGTATGTTATAAATGTCTTTTATGCCTGTTGTATTTTTCTTAATTTTTGTTGTGCGTATTTGCTATTAAAATTGTTAATAAAATCTTATATCCGAGTATAAGATTTTGGGCTATCCTTTTTTTGCTGCAACCAAGACAAGTCTAGCAGCTGGCTTTCTGAAGGCCGGATATATAACATGAGCTGATTTGCTTCCAGTAAGCATTATGAGTCACTGTCTGGCTGGTCCAGTTACTGACGCTGCCCAGAGTGTGCTGCAATTTAGCTGTTCGTCTGCCTCATTTCGTGCCTAGGATTTGATTATTTGCCAAAAATCATTTGTAAGTCATGACGAATTTTGAACAATAAGGCAGCTTGCCAGTTGCAGTCAAATACCTGAGAGACGTCGAGGAAGACGCCAGAGTATACCTTCTTTGTCTCTATGGTCTCCTGCATAATTCCCACAGTTTGGTGCACTTGATCTATAATAGAGTGCTTACGGCGGCCATATTGGTGGTTTGAAGTTAAAACCTGCTCTTCAATTATTGGTTTAATTCGCTCCAGCAGCAGTCTCTCAACCTTTGTTTATCACTGCTAGCAACGATATCGGAGGATAGGATGTTTGTTAACATACGGTGATTTTCCTGGCTATACAGTCATTAGTATTTCGGCTACCTTCCACACTCTCGGAACGAATCCCATGCACTAATCAGATGGAGAAGTTTCATGACAACCTTGCGTGGCAACTCCAGGATGTTTCCGGTGGTTAGATCATACCCGGAGGGTCTCTTGGTCGGAACCTTTGCTAATCTTCTTGAAGATCTTTGAAGGTAACGAGTCGAATCACAGGGTACCGGTTCTAACATGCGTGGTATTTCCAGTAGCATTTTGTCTTGGCAAAGTGGTAAAGATATCTGCCAGGAAGTCCGCAAAGATTTCTGCTTTTTCATCAGGTTTTACCCACGTGTCGTTTCCACCTCTGATTGGTGGAATTTGTGTTTTGTCCTTTCGAGTGTACTAATGGCTTGCCACAAGGAGTAATAGTTTCCTTTATCAGCCGACGGTCTATCCAGGTAACTGCTGACTGCATCTTTCCTGACTTGTCACTGCGTGTCTCAAAAGTCGTTGGTGGCTCGATTCAGCGTGGCCTTGTTGTTAGCTGGATCACGACTCTGCTACCATCCCCCTACAGTTCTTTTCGTTTCTTTCACCAGCAGGCAAACCTCAGAAGTGCAGTATTTTCTACTGTCGATCAATACAAGCTGCCTGTTACAGGCGATTGACAAACATTCCACTTCTCTCTAAAGCTAGTCGCTGTCTCTTAGATTCAATTTTATCTTCCAGCTCCAGACGATGGCGCAGTCAGTCCTGCTACCAGATAACTTAGGAGCCAGCTGCCGTGACAAGAGGCCTTAGCCAATCGCTAGGATAACCGGAACTATCCTATTTCTGTTTTTTTTTTTTTTTTAATGTATGTGAGAACTATATATTTATTTGCTTTTGTCTGTTGGTGTGTACTTGGGTTAATTTTTTGATGTGCGTATTTGTTATTAAAAAGATTTATTTTGTGCTATCTTTTACCTTAGTTTTCGAGTTATCCTATTTGAGGCTTTGCTCCTGTGTTAGAAATTTATATTATTGCATGTTTTGCGCTTTGTTAATTTTTTTGTTGTGCATATATTTTATGAAAGGGTTATTTTCCACGGTGTCTTTTACCCTAGATTTTTTGACGATCCTATTTGATGTCTGGTTTATAATTGTCTGACTTCTTGCAAATGATAAATTTCTTTTTCCGTCTGATACAGCCACAGTTACACAAACAATACAATGCCTAGAAAATCTCCACGATTACAAAAAAAAGTCCATATTCTACAAACCTAAAGCAATAAAAAATTTACAAACATACAAGAATACACAAAACATAAACATATTAAATGAAGAAGCTCAATATAAATTACATAAATCTTTTGATAATATTATTGAAACCTTAAAAACAGTTTTTTTAACCCTGGTTTGGGGCTCCAGTACCCGCCCAGCCCTCGTGGCAGCCAACCTCTAGCGAGCTACCTTCGTCTCACATGCGCATGCGGTTAGTATTCCAACCGCGAGTGAAGGAAACGGGATTGATTGCCCATGTACCAAGCTCATAAGCTCTTTCCATGGAGAATGAGGAGATAGTGAAATGAAACAGTACGGTAAGTGTCGCGCTAAGAGCGGGATGAAAAAAACCTTTCAAGAAAGAAACCCTGCCAGGAAAGGATCCCACAACAGATCATGCAGGGACCATGGGGGTTTGGATCACCTTATGCTAAGGAATAAGGAGGTGTATTACCTTACAAATACCTTGTTAGTGAGTCTATGGCAGGAATGAGATACACCTCTTCTTCTGCTGCCTACTCGAAACTGAAAAGACATATAGGCAGAATTAGTACTTCCGTGGGGGCTAAGCTGCGACCCTGGGGATGTGCTCCTGGGTCACTTGGAACATACCTGTAAAGCAGAATGTATTAGTATGTACATATTATATTATTTATATTTTATGGCTAGAGCGCTAGAGACAGCGGCCGTCTGTGTGTGTTATGGGTGGGGTCCTACATACCTAGTGAGGAAATGTATCTGCTTGGGGTGGTTCGTAGAACCTTAATGCTACTTGTCGGAGGTGTTGTTTGACAAAAAGCGCTTTCTAGTCACTGTGAATTAGTGTTAATCTTGTAAATCTAGGCGCCTCGAAAAACCTTGTTTTGGAATAACTGGAGCCTGCGTGTGCGTGAGTTAAATGCAAGACCCCAGACGGGTGTAGCCTATGTATGCTGCGCAACATTGATAAGTATATTGTAGTGGCTGCCCGTACACCTTTGTAACATTTTTTTTTTTTTTTTTTTTACCCGGGTCTGAGCCCCCAAAACCCGCCCAGCCCTCGTGGCAGCCAACCTCTAGCGAGCTACCTCCGTCTCACATGCGCATGCGGTTAGTATCCCTACCGCGAATGAAGGAAACGGGATTGATTGCCCATGTACCAAGCTCATAAGCTCTTTCCATGGAGAATCAGGAGATAGTGAAATGAAACAGTACGGTAAGTGTCGCGCTTGTGATACTCAGTTCAACAACGCATTCTGGTGGCAACATAGATAATTACGGGGACTTCCTAGTAAAGTCAAATACGTTTTGTCCGCAAGTTCTTGAAAAAATCACCCAAATATAAGTTCTTGTAAGTTGCTAGATTATAGAGTTTCACTTAAGAACGTCAGATCAAACCTCCAGCACAAATCAATTACATTTTATATTTTACGATGTTTAAACACATCGATTTTTTTAAAAATATAATTTCACAAACATTGTAACACTGATTCTTTGTTTATTTAATCTAAAATAAAATAAATTTTGTAGAACATTATAACACCTGTAATAATTAATGATCAGTAGAAAGTCTTGGAGCAGATCACAGACAAATCAAACATCGGAAACTCATTGATCAACGTTTGGACATATTAAAAATATCTCCTTCAGGGGCATTTATTTAACAGAATTACAATATTAAATAAAAACATCATTACAATAAAATTATAAATTGACGATATTAAAAAAGATTTATCTTACAGCTAATATCGCAATTATTTTTCAAACATCATTGCTTGTATTCAAAATATATGTGCGTACAAAGTAGGACAAAAATACATACCTCCAGCGCTAAACCAATTAGATTATATATTTTGTAATTTTTAAACACATAGAATTTTTTAAAGTAAAATTTATTGAATATTAAACACAAATTCAACGGTTATTTAATCTAAAATGAAATAAATTTTGCAGAATGTTAGGCTATAACATCTGTAATAATTAATGATCAGTAGAAAGTCTTAGGGCTGATCACCGACAAATCAAACATCGGAAATTCATTGATCTACGTTTGAACATGTTAAAGATGTCTCATTCAGGGGCATTTATTTAACAAAATTACAAAAACATTATTATTTAAGAAAACATCATTACTATAAAATTATAAATTGATGATATTAAAAAGAGATTATCTTACAGCTCATTTTGCAATTATATTTCAAACATCATTTTGTATTAAAAATATATGTGCGGACAAAGTAGGCCTGCTCCGTAACTGGAAAAGATATTCCAAATAAATCATACAGATGTCTTTACGTTATAATTTGTGGATGACAAAGTCATTATAGCTCAAGAAATAGAAGACCTGGAATACATGAAGAGAAAATAAAAGAAGAGTACGAAATAGGAGGCTTGAAAAATAATACAGACAAGACAAAATACATGTAAGTTGGAAACCTCATGGATACTAACTTGGTGTTGGAAGGGGGCGAAGAAAAAAATATGCTACAAAAACAAACAGCTAGTAGTGGAAATAACAAAGGATTCTAAAGAAAAATAAGAAATGAAACATAGATAGGACCAACATAGGACAGGACCGAAGAACAACTGAACGGAATATGGTGGAACGAAGAAATAAAAAGAAGAGTATAAAACACCAAAGTATCTTGACGTAGGGAACAGAAACGTCTCACGCAGACAAGATCAAGATAAACGCAGTAGTAATGGACGCTCTTAGGAGATCATGTCAAACCTTCAGACGAAAATATAGGACAAATGAGAGCATTATAGAGACACGATTAAGAAGGAGTCAGTCGTATATGAGATTCAGAGGAGACAACTCATATGGTTCGGACACGTAAAGAGGACGTCGGAGGGAAGATTACCGAGGGTTGCTATCGAATGGACGTCACCGGAGAGAAGAGGAAAGGGAAGGCAAAGACTATCATGGGGAGAAACCATCAATAAATCCATAAGTGAAAGGAACTTATCAATGGAACACTACTACAGTAGGAAACCATGGAGGGGAAGTTAAAATCGAACAGTGACGATATATATCATTGCTTGTATATGAACTTCCAGGGAGTGGCTAGCCAAGGGGGGCTTTCTTACTATTCCAGACCCAAAAACTGTTGTGTAATTTTTTTTAATAAGAAAAAAATAAGTAATTAACCCCAATAACTAAATTGATGAGGCATACCTGGAAAAACCTGCACAAATTGCTATCAAATTTGAAGAAAATTCGGATGCATTATTCCTAAAAAATCTTCGTCGATAATTTTTAATTTTACAAAATAAAATACCTAATAAAAAATAATAAAAAACTCTTAAACACAACACTTTTTTTATTTTTTCCTTATGTACATTTCAGCTATCAAGTAACCATCCTCAGAGGAATAACATACAAAAAGTCTTTATTCATTTTAAAACGTACATATTAACACAGATTAACTATTTAATTACAATATTAGCTAAGAGGTAAATATCTTTTTAATATTGAGAATGTATAGTTTTAGTGTGCACGTTTTTTTAATGTTGTAACTGTGTTAAATAAACACCCCTGAAGAAAACATGTTTACATGTCGAAACGTTGAGCATAAAATTTTGAATGCAAAATTTGTTTGTGATTTTGTTGAAAAATTATAAAATTTAGTCCCTTAGTACCCGATTTAAAGCATCCCTCCTGTATTGAGATAGAGAATTAATTATAACTTCTCTTATTAAAAACAAAAATACAGAAATTCGAAACAAAATATAATAAACTTTTAGAAAAGTATTTGCATAAAGTTAAAGTTATTAAAAGTTTTTGAAACTCTTTGCAGAGCATTCGTAAAGTGAAACCTAATACTAACTTATTTTAATATCACAGATAAAGAAATGTTTACATTACGTGGTGTAACCGAGGGTTTGTTGTCAAATGGTAGTAGAGGGAATTAATTACTACTGAATAATGTTGGCAGCAGTGTTTACCCACACACACAAAGCGTATTCGTGTGTCCTCTTTATTCCGTCCTTAGCCTTTAGCCACCGCCTGATATATATATCCATCCCCGGTCTGTTTGCTTTCTTCTTCGCTGACTCCAATTTTCTACCGAATAAAAGATGAAGAAGTTTTAATAAACGAATGGTTTAAGGGTTCGTTGGCGAGGGGGGAGAGGGGACTGATGAAAAAAGAATACAAGGCTTAAGACCTGCACTCTAGCGGAGTTTGATTAAAGTTTACACGAACGCTGGTTCAGAGCAAACATCTACCCGGTAGATTCAATAAGTGAGCGGGCCATTTTATTAGTTTGAGTTTCGTTTATTGGGGATGCTCCTATATTTGGTCGACCAATAACATTATCGAGTTGATCCCGCTGAAACACTGGAATCGTTTATCCATTACGGTCCAGTAGGAAATTTATTGTCTCACTCGCCCTCTGTCTCTCTCTAGTCTCGAACGCCCTTAAATTGATTGCTTTATTTTGTTTTGTTAGAGTTAAATTATTTGTTAATGTATAAACAACTAAGTATAACGTATATATTTTCACGTATCTGAATGGATAAACAATGCAAACAATATATTAAATCATTCTAAAAAATTCATTATTTTAAAAACATATCGAATAGAGTGTAGATAATTTTTTACTAACCTAAATATTCTAAGATCGATCCTCGGTAGTGCCAAAATATTTTGTAGGCTTTTCATCCTCCATGTCGAATAACCTGTGAAAATAAGAACCTAGGGTATATTAATTAGTGGTTTAACGTAGGTTTGTTAGTCTTGGCTATTTTTGTGACCTGGTAAATATTTGTTAATAAGTTAGCATGTTGCATAAAAATTTGTTTTGTTTTAGCTAAAGTAATATCGGCCTAATTTTAAAAGAACAATTTCTTTCTAAAAATTCAATTAAACCGCGTTAGAGATACATCAAAAAATTGGTAACCAATCAAAGCCTTATATTTTGGAAATATAAGGGGGGGGGGGGGGTTCGTTGACCAAGCGTGACCAAACTTGAGTGTCAGCTTGTTCTGGTCTAGCTTTGGAAGAAGTTGGCGTGGGTTGCAATCATAGTCAGATGGCTTGTTTATACTTTTAATTATGTACGTTCAAAATTTAATATCACTAAGGGCTCGTAGCTGCTTTTTATTTATTTCAATAAAATGAAATGATGTACTTGTCCACCAAATACTGCTCTGAAATAGTTTTTTACTCGAATGGAAGTGAGAAACGCTATGCTTAATAGGTATTCTATAACTGACCAATTGCAACAGAGTTAGTTTTTGCCGTATAAGGTACTTACGTATGAGGCCGAATTTTTAGAGGTTATTTTTAGACGTAAGAACACTAAATATGTATACAGAATAAACTCTATTTGACTTACTGTGAAAATTACTTGTCGTTATGACGATCGGTTCTAGTTTTCTGCCTCCCAAAAATAAAACGATGTTAACGAGAATTGAGTTGAACGCATCGCAACCAGTCGCGGTCACTCCCCATCGCCACATTTATATTCCGGCGGTACCTCGATGCCTCTAGTTCCTCTATTTAGCACTTCCCACATCCGATTCATAATGTAACAGTTAAGTAAGAGTAAAATATTTATGATAACCTAAATTTACCTAACCACAGCAGCGCTCAATATCATAGTGGCCTCCGTATAATACGTAAGTACCATGCCGTCTTCTTGCTCTATTATGTGTCATGTCCCTATCGCATCCTGGTTCGCCATAAGGAAAACTTAAAGGGTAAAGCATTTGATCGCAGTGGTCAATGAAGACAGGTTACAATATCGGACTTCATGACGATGTTCTGGAGGTACTCGTTCTCTAGATGAAAACACTCCAGCTATCTCGTTTGCAGTGGGTCGGTTACAACGGCGTTTGTCATGGAAATGACGATGTTCTGGAGGTACTCTTTCTCTAGATGAAAACACTCCAGCTCTCTCGTTTGCAGTGGGTCGGTTACAGCGGCGTTTGTCATGGAAATGATGTTGTTCAGGAGGTACTCGTTCTCTAGATGAAAACACTCCAGCTCTCTCGTTTGCAGTGGGTCGGTTACAGCGGCGTTTGTCATGGAAATGACGATGTTCTGGAGGTACTCGTTCTCTAGATGAAAACACTCCAGCTCTCTCGTTTGCAGTGGGTCGGTTACAGCGGCGTTTGTCATGGAAATGACGATGTTCTGGAGGTACTCGTTCTCTAGATGAAAACACTCCAGCTCTCTCGTTTGCAGTGGGTCGGTTGCAGCGGCGTTTGTCATGGAAATGATGTTGTTCAGGAGGTACTCGTTCTCTAGATGAAAACACTCCAGCTCTCTCGTTTGCAGTGGGTCGGTTACAGCGGCGTTTGTCATGGAAATGACGATGTTCTGGAGGTACTCGTTCTCTAGATGAAAACACTCCAGCTCTCTCGTTTGCAGTGGGTCGGTTACAACGGCGTTTGTCATGGAAATGACGATGTTCTGGAGGTACTCGTTCTCTAGATGAAAACACTCCAGCTCTCTCGTTTGCAGTGGGTCGGTTACAGCGGCGTTTGTCATGGAAATGACGATGTTTGGAGGTACTCGTTCTCTAGATGAAAACACTCCAGCTCTCTCGTTTGCAGTGGGTCGGTTACAGCGGCGTTTGTCATGGAAATGACAATATTTTTAACTTTTGAGTCGATTATATACAACAGACCATATGAAGTTGTTTGTTCGTGTGGAGAATAGAGGTCTGAGATATAATAAATCTGGTCTTGCACCTTAAAAGTATAAGGACCATTGGTCAGGTATCTCTTTGGTGCATAATGAAAATGATGCAAGAGCTATAAATTATTATTTTTTTATATTGTCAATAAAATACCTACTGTTTAACATTAAATATTGCAATTCTAGGTTTGTTTTGGGTTGAGGTAGGAATACCAGTTTATTGTGACATGAGTTGAAGTGGCCTCTTACTAGCGCACTGGTAAAATGAAGTGCATTATAATGCAATCCTGCCAACGCTATTTTGAATCACATAATTTTCATTATTTAGAGAGCGCCTAAAATTGTGGACATGTTGATCAGCTCCACCTCCTACTTTGTTAATGATCCTCAACCATTCTCTCCACCACCATTCCTAAACAGTTGTCTACGAACTCGCGGTCTTCCTCCATTACGACATTTTCACTTAAACAGAACACTAAAATCAACAAACATAATAAAAAAATTACACAATGTTCTTGTAAATTATCCTTAACCATTATTTCTACTGCACAGCATTCCCCAATAATTTTACACAGACTCGCAGGCTTCTTCTATTAAATACATCTCAACATTTTAAGAAAAAAAAATCAATGAAATTCACATAAGCTGATGTTATCACCATCTGGAATATTTTTTAATCAACACCCATCATATAGAGGTTACGTATTATTAAACCCACTTTAGTGATATTTCCATTAGAGAATCATTGTATCTATCTAAGCCAGTAGGGGGAAGCCCAGTGTTTTACATGTCTGATAGTTTTCCCACCGTCTTTAGCCTTTAAGCTTTAAAATGAATCTAATTAAGCTATATTATCTTGTTCTTTGCTCAAGAAATTTTAATGGGACCGATTCGTTTCAGGAATTAAATATGTAGATTTGTTTGTGAAACTAATAAATTGTTTTGTATTTAAGTTTTAAAAATTTAACCATCCCAAAAGGGTAAACCGTATAATGTTTGATTTTGTTAATATATCAAATTCAAGTGCTTGCCAAGGTATGTTTTACATTAATTTTTTTAAAAAGTAATTTGATAAAATCAGTAAATAGCCTATACAAAGTTACCAGTATGCATCTGACCTAACGTTGTCTAATGCTTTGTAAAAGTTCAACATTTAATTAATATTTATATTAGTACAATCCAAAGATTTTATAACTGTAATTTCTTAATATTGTTTAAATTAAATATCTTTTTTGAAAACTCAAACAATGACTTTGGTGTAACCTATCTTTCTTCTTAATGATTAAGATAGTGAATCTACTTGAGTTAAATCCTTAGATACAATTGGTAATATAAACAATTGACCCGATTAGTCTTTTTTAAGTGTAAATAATAATTTGTACGTGAATAAATGATTTTTTTAAGTAAACGTATTACAAAGGTATTTATTTCTCGTTTTCACATAAATGATTTTTGCAAAAACAATCATACCGGGCGATGCAGGAAGTCGTCAGGAATACGGAAATAAATTATGAAAACTCGCTCCCCAAAAATTACAAAAATTTTGGAAAATATAATTCCCCTCTCCCTGGCACATGTAAAACGTTACTAATTTAATGTTTTGGCTTTATTTTTGTGACGTAATAGGTAGCAAAATGGCTGAAAATATAATTAAACCCGCTATTGACTCCTAAAAATAAAAAAAAAAAAATAGAATCTACGTTAACAAAGTACTGTTAGCACCACGGCACCTCGTTTTACACGACATACGCAAAATTACACAAAAGAACGAAACAAACACTGCAGGCTCTATTCTACACGCAAAACAGAAAATATTGCATTAAACATTTACACATCTTTTATTTCTAACTTTGGCCTAAAAACGATTGAACTTACCGCGCAAAGACGTGTTGAATAGAAGTTTTAATATTTGTTTTCAGAATTTGTAATTTTTTGGGATTTACCAACAAGTTTAATTACATTTCGAGGAATGTTTCGAGTCATCACATCAAAAACATAAAGCCAAAACGTTGTTTGTAAGTTTTAGGCGTGACGTGAAGGTTAGGAGGAATATATATTTTTCAAAATTTTTAGTTTATGGGGCGTGAGTGAAAGTTTTTATAACTTTTTTCGTATTCCTGATGATTTTCTGCATCGCCCGGTTTACATTTATTTTATGAGAGCGGGAAATATATACCATTACAAATAACCGGGCGGTTACACATTATCTTCCCAGAACGCAGTGTAGCCCTCTTAAAGCAACTGTATCCTTTTTCCCATACGCAATTTAAATAACATAAAAAGAATTTATTGTTATATATAATTAAAAAAGTATTACTTCGTATAAAATATATCAACATTTAAACTTTTAAAACTACAAAATATTACATCAATCCTAAATATACAGTAGAGTCTCGATAATCCGAAATCCGTTAGTTTCGAGAATATTTCTATTAGAGCCTATTTTATCATTTTGTAAGAAAATGATGAATTAAGCTTCCAAGAAATGTTTTTATTTTACATTCTGTATATCTGTATTAAACGTTTTTACATTAATATAATTTTTTATAATATTTTATTACTGTACTTTATCAATGTATTATTGTTATTTTATTTATTACATTTATAATATAGTGCGTATTTGCTCTCATAATTAATTCCATACGGACGTGTAGTTAGTTTTTGAAATTTGTGTATTTGCAATGCTGCTTTCAAAAAACGTTTTTCAGTACTTGAATTCTTCTTATAAACAATTTCATTGTTGTCTTTATATGAATTGTTAACAACTGTTTCGGTAATTTCCATAGTTTTCGAAAATTAAAACTTTTATTAAAACTTAAAATGTGCAAAATTGGTGTAATTAAAGTAGAAATTAATGAGTAAAGAGTGTGCCATTTTTAATAATTTTGTGAGAGATTATTTACAAGATAATTAACCAACGGTAAAAAGATTCGATTTAAACTTTCATTTTATAATTAGTTTATAAATTGCTTTTTTTAATTTTAAATTTAAAATACAAATCATGGCTGACTGTACGGTTGAGGTACACTTCCCGCAAAACACCTCGTTTCTGCCTAAATCTAAATAGATAATTGAAGGCGTAAAGATCTGAGGTACAATATAAATTTGTGCTATTTAAAAGTAACAAGAATGTATTTGTTAGAATACTGCATTTATTGGATAACAGCTGGCAAAGCATAATCAGGCCAGCAAGTTTCACAGTAGTTCTTATGAAACGAAGACGTCGCTGGTTACGTTTCATGTTATTAAAAATACAAACAGGCGTTACTTCTGAGCGTTTTATCGACGGTGACTTTTGGATGCAAAACTAATACAGTAACAGTATTTTTTTAACTGACGAGGTTGGGGTGGGAAAAGAATGAACCGACTGGACGTCACCAGACAGCCAGAGTCCCTCCCCTAAGAAGGTACCGGCGCTCGAGAAGAGCCCTGGCACAAGGTAGATCGAAATGATAAAGCCATTCCCAAAAACATTTTATAACACAAAACTTCAGATTTACAGAAAATTACAATGCAGAAACCGAATGATATATTATGCATTTTGTACATATTTTCTTAAGATTCTTAATAAAATGAGTACTTTTACCTATCTGTATATACTCATATTACTTACTAAAACAGGCGCGTATCCAGCGACTTGCTCTGGGGGGGGGGGCGATCGATGCATTATATATATATATATATATATAATATGTGTGTGTGTGTGTGTGTGTGTGTGAGTGAGTGTGCGCGCGCGCGCGCGCGTGCGTGTATGCAAAAACATAGAACAGAAAAAGTTCTTTCTACGCTTGCGTTAGAAATCGGTAACAAGATACAAATTCGTAGCAAATTAGACTTTTTAATAAATAATTATTCCAGTTTCGATAACACTTATGGCTACAGAATATTATTAATTTCATAATAAGCTATTATTATAAAAATGGTTTATTAATTAATATAAGTAGTTATTCTTCCAACACGAACAATTCCGGAGTCAACTGCGAATATTACGCTTGCAAAATTACGTAATGAAAATAATATGTTCGAGACTAAGCTTCACTAGCGCTATCTGTTGTTAAAACGTTTAGACGTTTACGAAAGTATGCCGAGGGAACGCGTCACATTTTCAAATTAAAATTTTATTTTTTATTTACAATAAAAGATGAATTAACTTAAGTAAAAGTCCTAATTTAATAATATATTGTCGATTTTTAACCCAAAGTTCTTGAGGGTTGGGGGGGCGATCGCCCCATCGCCCCCTCCTTGGATACGCGCCTGTAAAATATAACTACTAAAAAGCTACCTTACCGTTAGGTCTATGTTTGTGGGTCCGGAATACATTGACAGCGCATGCGCAGTACTCTAAACCGAGCGTGATTCATATCTAAGTGAGGGCTCTTCTCGTGTGCTGGTGACAATATTAGTATGTCCTTATATAAGAATTGTTTATTGGCTGGTTAATGAAGACATACGCTCTTACCTCACTTCCGTTCAGTGCCTGCCTTAGGTTTTAGCATTTACTCAGGCAATGTTTCTTTCAGTGCCCTTGTAAGAGTAAAGTATTTGAAATAGGTTTACCATTATTAAAAAGTATACCGAACCGTAAATGTCGTATTCTGCGCACATCTCGTATTTTTAAAAATCGCTTTTAGGCTCGTCGTTGTGAAAATATCGTTGGATATACGTTTGTAAGGCGTTCTGTAACTCGTGTGATTACCATTCCTTGCTTGTCACTTGGCCTCATGGCAGAACACTTTTACGCAATTGTGTCGAGAATAACTATTAAAAGGATAAGTTGAAGATGAACAATTTGTGACGTATTTTGTAACTTATTTCGCTGCCACGAATGAAAAACATAAATCTCGCATTGGACTAGTTTTTCTCCCATTAGATTTCGGTGTGAGACTAATCACTGGGTGCAATAAAATAACGATAGATTTTATTACATCTCAAACAAGTGTGAAAGAAATAAACGGCTTAAGGTTCAAACTTTACATAGAAGGTTTTCTTTTAGTTTTTCAGTAAAAATAAAGTTTTGCTCGAGAAAATAAAAATTTATAATTTTTTTCATACCCACACTCTATAGCAGATATATTTTCGCTTAATTTTTTTTAGTTTCTACAAATATTTTTGGAAGAAATTTGCTATTATTATGAACACTCTTCAGAGCTCTTAAAGGGCTTGACCTTACCCCTCCCCCCTTAAGGTCCACTACTGTTTCCGAAGCACTAACGCGTCTAGACGATCTTAAGTAGTCACCTACCTTATAATTGATATGAGACCCTGCAAACACGTTTTGGGACCAGGTAGTTATTTCATAAGATCAAATCCAAACTCGTTCACAAAGAATTACCTTGATATGTATTAGAAGAGTTAAGCTAGGCACGGACACTTGAATATATTTAAATTCACAACTACATACGTTTACTCCAACATACATTAAGTCCCTACTGAAGTCCCTGGTCCCTACCTGACCGACGAGTCTCAAGAATACCCGTGGCGTACTCTGTTCATGGACTGTACTAGAGAAATTGAAAAAATGTTATAAGATCCATTGTTAGCACCAGCCGGGATTGCGTGCCCTTTTATAAATATATGGTACCATTGTGAGATACCACGCTGCAAGTCTCAGGTTTAAATGTCTTTCTTGGTTGTCGATAACAAATTATATTAATCGGTAAATGTTTTCAATAGGTTAGCTGTAACTAAGTAAGTTTGTAGGCGAAATTGGAACCGAGTAAGTTGGTTAATTCAACTATTTTTGTTTCTTATCATTTAACGAGTCATTTTTTCAGTGTGCGGCTATTCCACCTCATATCAAACCATACTTGTAGATTAGAGATACCAAATATTTGAGATATACCTTTGCGGACCTGGGAAAATAAACTCCTAGATTAGAATGAAAAACCAATTAGCCAAGTAGTTGCCTCACCTAGCCGTGTAATCGAGGTATTATCTACGTGATTAACTCATGATTAGGGAATCTGTGAAACTATATGTTCTTAATCTAATAAAACTAATAAATGCTAGTATTGTAACGAAACGTTTTAAATTACTCGAGACTGGTTCCACGCATACTTACGTTAAAAGAATTTCAGAAAATTCCAACATTCTTTCAATTTTTTAATAAATTACGATCTATTTGATTTCCCTCATTTTCGTCTGAAAATATCTATTTTTGTAACAATAATTTTTTTAAATTGATATTTCACACTCTCCCTATATATATATATATATATATATATATATATATATATATATATATATATATATATATATATATATATATATATGATGAATAGTTACTATCTGGAGTACATCCGTTCATTCTGCTGAGTAGATCTCGCTCTTCTACTGTTGTTGGGTTCACCTCGTCAATGCTAGATGAGATTCTATCGAAACGTCGGAACTGCGAATTTATCGACTGTAGAATGAACGGATGTACTCCAGATAGTAACTATTCATCATATTTTTTCCATCAGAGAAGGAATACGTATCAGCACACGCACACACACACACACACACACACACACACACACACACACACACACACACACACACACACACACACACACACACACACACACACACACAAACACACACACAAACACACACACACACACACACAAACACACACACACACACACACACACATATATATATATATATTTTTTTTTTAAAACAACATAGGTTATTCAAATACAAGAATATTTATTAATTCATATCCAAAGCCTTTCGTTGGTAAACAGTACCAACATCATCAGGAATGAAAATTACAATAATTGTAATAATAATAATTGTAATTAATAATAATGATTATTGTAATTTTCATTCCTGATGATGTTAGTACTGTTTACCAACGAAAGGCTTTGGATATGAATTAATAAATATTCTTGTATTTGAATAACCTTAGTTGTTTTAAATTATTAAACAAGAAAACGTATTATATATATATATATATATATATATATATATATATATATATATATATATATATATATATATACATACACATACATATATATAAATTATTTCGGATTTTCAATCGTTAGAAAAAAACTTTTTATTCATCCACTCAAATCCAAATATACATTTTGATAATGGATGACACTTGATGTTAATAGTTGTTTTTCAAATATCAATTCATTTATTAAAATTTAATTAAATTCATTTTAAAAAATAACCTTGCTTTCTATCTTATAATTTAATATTTCGATTTTGTCATATGTATATAGGCTACATATTTATAATAATTGTAATTATTTAATAAAAAGTACTTGACATAATTTTTTTAATTGCACTCAGTACGAATTAACTTAATTTTTTTTGTAAAATTTCATATTTAAGAAACATCGCCGTATATCGACCCGTAAAAAAGTTTTATAAAACTCATGTAACTTAAGTCATATTTGATAATTTATACATGAAAAATATTCAAAGTATTTACCCTATATTAAGTTTTACAAATTATTTCAATTCTTGGACGTTTTAACCTATTAAAAATAGTTTAATATACATTTGCCATCGAAACTTGTATGCCATATTTAGCCAGAAAATAGTTTTTAATTTATAATTAATATTACTTTTGTAATTAAACTTTACTTTTCTTCTTAATAATATTTTAAAAATTAACGAGACCCTATATAAAAATGAATTTTTTGGCTGAAACTATTTTCTAGACACTTTATCAATTTGTTATAAATTTATTTAGGTATTTAATAATACCTAAACTCTAATGAAAATAAAAAATCTTCATCTTCATTTATCACTTGTTTGCAAATATTGTAAGGTACTTTCTTAAAATAAAATATTTTTAAGATGAATTTTTACTGTTTTCTGCATAGTCATTTACAATTAATTCAATCTATCTTTGATCGTAATTCAACTAAGAATTCAGCTTCTTGTCTTATGGTATATAACAAAACTAAGTAAAATAATATAACGAAACTAATTTTTAGAACAAAACATCATATTAACTGCTTGTTTAAACAGATTTTTTTACAAATTTACTAAAGCACAGTTTATACAAAATTATAATCCAAATATAGGCCTACTCATCTTCACTTCTGTAAGAAATATTTGTATAGGCCTATATTAGAATACATTTTTCTGCCTTTCCTAATACCACAATGTTTTCCTTTGTTGACGCGTTTCAGAAAGACTTCATTTTTAAAGACATTTTTATGACAGTTTAACCTACTGTCCTGTTATATCATTTAGTATAATTGTTTAGAATACTAGCGTTATCCAGCGCACGTTGCTGCGCCCGAAATCTTAATTTTTGCAATAAAAAAAACAAATCAAACATCTAAATAATTATATTTCAATTAATGCAATGCTAGAGAATATACAATGTTTTTCTTTATTTCATTAGGCGTACAAACATATAAATTATAAGTGTCCCAATACGTGAGCACGCAACATATAATTATTCGTGGTAAAAGCTCGAATGTTCTAAATTTAATCCAGCAATGGTCAATGATTGTCCTTGTGCCTTGTTTATGGTTATTACGAATGCAAGTAACAAAGTAAATTGTAGTCGTTTGAAATCAATAGGTAGACCTGAGGAAATCACCGGTATTAATGGAATTAAGACCATCTCTCCTTTGAACTTGCCACTTCTGATCTTTGCCGGATCAAGTTGGGTGTCAGTTTTTTTGTGGTTATTCTGGTACCGTTGCACAGCTTTGGTAGATTCAAATTCCGCTAGAATACTATCGGCAATCCTACTTTTAATATCAATATGTGTGATAGAAATATTTGTACATAGAATTTAGCAATTATAAACAGTTTAAAATAATTAATAAAGTGTTTTTATTCTTACATAATGTTTATAATTTTTAAAATTAATTTTAGTAACGCTAGTATAGATATACCTTTTAACATTAAGCTTATGGAAGGCTGTACACTGAGCCATCCTAAGCCTCTGGGGCTGAGCCCTGTGGATGGATTTACACTAAACCTCACACGAACCACCCTAAGCCTCTGGGGCGTAGCCCTGTGGATGGATTTACACCAAACCTCACACGAACCATCCTAAGCCTCTGGGGCTGAGCCCTGTGGATGGATTTACACCAAATCTCACATGAACCATCCTAAGCCTCTGGGGCTGAGCCCTGTAGATGGATTTACACCAAACCTCACACGAACCACCCTAAGCCTCTGGGGCTGAGCCCTGTGGATGGATCTACTAGAAATTTTACAAAAGCCATCCTGAAAATAAGTTAAACAATCTCTCCAAATGTCATTAAAATGTTTAATGGTTAGGCGTTCATAAGATACATAGGCCTACATACTTACATCGGTTTTTGAACCACCCTAAGCCTTAGGGGGCGGAGCCCTTTGGTTGGATAATCACATACCTTAACACGAAGCATCCTGGGAATATGTTAAACAATACCTCCGAATTACATTAATTCATGTTCAGTGGTTTAGGCGCCCATAAGATACATACACACATACATACATCGGTTTTTGAAACATCCTAAGCCTCTGGGTTCATCGGAAATCTTACAACAACGCTAGTAATCACAGAGTTACTAGGCGGGTTTTGTGAAATTGTTCCTGAAAACGTTATGCAGTGTTTGACAAACTGGTCCACCTGCAACTCCAGTTCCAAATAAAAGAAAACAATGCTTTAAGATTACAGCAGTAGTTAGCACTATGTCAGCAAAAAGTAGCCTTAAATGAAATACGTCAACACGAATACGCGCCAGCAAAAGTTTGCACAGCTGAGAAGGCAACTACAGCTGATTTAGTGTCAGTACTGCTCAGTTTTGGTGCATACGGTATTTTAGTTATATCGATTGAATTAAATATTTAATTACAAAAATTAAATCGTAGTTATATTTTTTTAAATCTTTTAAAATAGAATGAATTTTAAATCTATATTATTATTCTTATTTTTATCCACTTTTTATGCACTACAAATACACTTTTAATTATTGTCGTTGGCTTTACCTCAGAAAATTTCGTTCATTTATATTTTTTCACAAATTTTAGGACCTCAATATGTTTAAGTAGAATTTACAATTTTTCATCACTCCCCTTATGATTTCTTTTTATTAGATTTAGTTATTATTAAACTTTTTTAATGTTTATATTCTTTTTTTATAATACTATTTAAAACAAATTTTAATTTTTAATTTTTTATTTTAGCTGGCTACCAAAGGTTCCTTCCTGTTAGAGCTTGGTTGAAACAGTATCTTCAGAATAATGTAAGTTTTATTATTTTTGTTCCTTAATTTATAAGTAATTTTTCTCTTGTGTAGTAGTTTATAAGTATTTACTTTCATATTAAATACTGAAATAAATGCCTCTTTCAGTTTGTACATTTAAAACTGGTTATAACCCTTGATTTAACACACGCACACACCCACAACACCGAAAGACAGCATTACTGCGATGAAATGGCCAGTCCTATCTCAGTTGAATTTTTAAAACTTCCGAAGATTTTGTTTTCTTGTAACGTTTAACGTTTCTCCATAAACCACAAAACAGTTCGGTGTCATAGACTCTCTACAAATAGTTTATTATTGGATCTTCGAGTCGCGTCACAAATCCATTGGTTACCATAGAGCGCAGGGGGACGAGGCACCTTAAGAGTTACGCGCAGAGAAGACATCGAAATCCTTCTTCCGTACAGTGTCTTAATTTCTTCAGTATACCAAACTGTCTCAGATGTTAAGACACGTATCTTAGTGGTGACCGATTGCAGGACTGTGAGCCAGTCACCCCCTCTCTATCTCCCACTCTCGGAGAAATGGGAGAATGAAACAAAGAGACCAAGAGTCTCTCCACTTGAGCGCGTAGACCTAAGATTTAAGAGGTTGTTGGAAACCAACTTATTCTTCTAGTTCGCCGGGTCGACCTTTAATCTACTTTGCCTCAACTACTATGCAATGTCACAGTGGCTCAAACAGCAATGCAACCTTTTTATTCCATGTCGAAAAGGTGTAGGCCTAATATAATTATAATTTATAAAACTATGCCAGAAAATAATCTTGACACGACCCAAGTCTATCATAACTGTTGAATAAAATACTCACCAATAATACTGATAGGATAAAAATCAAATCCATTATTTTAACCTAACCTAACCTAAAATAATCTAACTTGCAACAAGGGGCTGCAGGTTGCACACGGTCCGGCCACTGCTTCTTGACAGAGGGTCATAAACCGCATCTGGCTTACCGTCCGTTTCAATACACGAAAGATGCGTACAGGGTCAGGTTTTGACAGATGATGAGGGTAAGCTATGATATGAGAACATTGTGACAGGCGAAAAATGCGTACAACTTTTAGGGGCACACAAATCTTTTTAAATCATTGAGTTATAAAAATGAGTTTACCTATGAGCTAAACATAGATGTTTAACATAGTTTCTCCTTTAACTCTATCTATTAAACCGGATTTCCATTACATGTTTTCCAGGCTTTGTACTGGCAAAATATAAAGATATGTTGCGCTATCATTTTGGCGTTTTTAAAATCAGCTTGTAGCCTCATTTTTTTGTTTTTTATTTTTCAAATTTTCTTTAGTTTTACAAAATTTTAAATCCCTATCTATATTACATCTTGACCGTTTAATTTGGCTTACCATCTGATTTGTTTTGGTCTAATCTAATCCATTTTGTGCGTAGATAAGAGATCTATGTTTTAGGTATTTTTGTACTGTTTTTTATAGTTCTTTCGCCCCTTTACTTTGTTTTTCTTTTCTTTCCTCCTAAGTGTAACTCCTGGATCGTGTGTATAGGAGTCTTAGTTTTAGCCTATTTTTGTCAAACAATAAATGATGACATTTACTCCTGGCATGGTTTAGAAGTGTGTAGTTGATTTTAGAATTAAAAGTTACCTCCATATTCACTAAACCCACTGAAGTGAAGATTAAATCTAACTTATTACTACGACAGTAAAAGCTACAGTGGGAAACCCTATTTTGAGCCATTTTTACAGGAAAATCCAAAACTTTGAAAGCTATTAGCAAATAGATCAGGGGTAGATGATCTGGGGTGATAACTGGAGTCTGGTTTATCCTTTTTTTCGCTATCAAATTTACCACTTACAATCGCCAATCGCTATTGTTTTCTCGTGTACGCATTTTTTGTGCTAACGTCCGTTTCCCTGGTGCCACAAAGACCACGTCTCTAGCATAACGTGAAATTCTATTGGATTTTCACAAAGAGTAAATTCAATTAAATTAGGACTACATTCTTCTCAAAGGAATCCTAGACTTGTTTAATGCAAGTTTTTTTTTTATTTATATTTTTAAAAGTGTTGTAAGATAAGATTCCGTGTTGGCAATTTTAGCAAACCTACGAATGTATATATTAATATATTTTGTTTATAGATTAAAGAGAATTCGCTTAGAGTGGATATTAGGTTTACGGATTCCTGCGGATAATATTGCATCAGATTTTCCCAGATCCTGTAATATTAATAAATACTGCATTGTATTGGTTCGACCTTCTTATCAGATTTCAATAAACTCCATCGTCATATTTCAGGGATAATCTTTTTACAAAACATGGATTCAAATTAATAACTTTCCAACAATAAGGATTATATTTCTGTGCATTCAGAACTTTGCCAATGTTTATTGTTACATTCGTGCAGACATTAATTAAATTTGTTTGTAAAGATAGATTGCGTTTTATTTGTTACAAAATGTTTAGGTATATTTTTATATTTTATGAAGTGTAAAGGAGAAAATGCGCATATCTTATATGTTACTGCAAAACACGTATATTGATATAGCTATTTTACTGATAGATCTTTAGATTTTCGGATATGAGTTGATAAAATAAAATGTTTTATTAAACAAGATGATTTGTCGGACTTAAATCATTAGAGTTTGGGAGATGCTATGTCCCAACCTTGACGTATTTCGTAATTAATTTTCTTGCTTTCACTTCTATTAGGTTAGGTTAGGTTATCTAACATTTACCGTGTCTCTGACGTAAAAGCTGAGATTTACCGAGTGTGATGGTAAAGTTCGAAATTATTTCGATGTTTGATGTTATTTTTACGTGTACTCAAATTTCCGGTCTGTTTTTGTTGTTGATCTTCGCACATTATTTCCATGTCCGCTAATTTAGTTTGTGTTGCTTGTTCCGATTCTGTGATCCTTTTTTCAATCACCTCTTTTAAATTTTGTTCGGTTATATCTATTATACTGTTTAATTCTAAGCTTTCATCCTTACATTCTTTTTTATTCTTAACTAATTCATTGTTAATTTCTTCTTTAAAGTCTTCAATATTCCTAACTGATCAATCATTAACTTTTCTTTAATTTTGTTATCGTTATTATTTATTTTATATAATTTGTCATTAGTTTAATTTAATTTACTATTTAAATCTTGGTTCGTTTGATCTAATTTACTTACAGTTTGATCAAACTGCGCACTTAAGCTGTACCATATCTATTCCGGTGTTTACGCTAGTCCCTACATCCGTCTCTGTCCCCACACCCAAACTATGTTATTCTCCTCTATCTCTCTATCTCTTGCATTAAGTCTTCTGTGTCTATTGTCTGCCCTAATTCTTCAATTTGACTATTATCATCCCCCATTTTATTTAATTTGTCATTAGTTTGATTCAATTTACTATTTAAATCTTGGTTCGTTTGATCTAATTTACTTACAGTTTGATCAAACTGCGCACTTAAGCTGTACCATATCTATTCTGGTGTTTACGCTAGTCCTACATTCGTCTCTGTCCCCACACCCAAACTTTGTTATTCTCCTCTATCTCTCTATCTCTTGCATTAAGTCTTTTGTGTCTATTGTCTGCCCTAATTCTTCAATTCGACTATTATCACCCCCATTTTATTTAATTTTTCTAAAATTCTCTACTTCGTCTTGGAATAAAGTTACCAACTCGCTCTTTTATAATTTGATTCATATATCTAATTATTTCCTATGATTTAAAGTCACACGTCACTTCCCCATCAATATTCACTACAGTATTATTTGCGTTCACAGTTTGTTTTATTAAATTACCTCAACACTCTTACTTAAGCCAACACATTAATAAATTTGTTTAACAATTTATGATTAGCTATCATAAACTATTAAACAAATGTATTAATCTGTTCGCTTAAGTAAGAGTGTTAAGGTAATTAAATATATAACCTAAATGAAAAATTATATTTTAAATAACTTAGGTTATATGATTTGGCGCCCAACTAGTAGGCTAGTGTTAAATAGAAGTGGTGAATATAAATAAATAAATTTAAAAAGCTAATCATAAACTATTAAACAAATGTATTAATCTGTTGGCTTAAGTAAGTGTTAAGGTAATTAAATATATAACCTAAAGGAAAAATTATATTTTAAAAAACTTAGATTATATGATTTGGCGCCCAACTAGTGCTGACTGACCGAGTAGCAAGTTCGATACTCTGTTTGGCAAAAAAAAAAAAAAAAAAAAGAAACACGTCGAATACACGAGGAAAAATTATACACGTATATATATATATATATATATATATATATATATATATATATATATATCTGCCAAGAGGTAAGGTTAACGGTGTGCTGTAACGCGCGATATACTCTTCCAGTCTGTTCGAAAGAGGGCCGATTGCGGGAAGTGCTAAGATATGTGTCCCTGGTTTGAGATCACAAACGCCAGCAACAGACCGAACGGAAAGAGATATCTTTGGCGGTCCTGATAAGGACCATTGCTCTTGGACAACACACCGGTCTCGCGGAGAGTAGTTGTCTCCTAATTTTTCTTTGGCGCAGCCTTCTTGGCCGATTTGGGCTTCTTCACCGCAGCCTTTTTCGGTTTCGGAGTCTTCGGCTTTTTGGTAGGCGGCTTGGCTGTCCTCTTCGCCTTTGAAGGTGTTTTTGGCTTTGCGCTGGACGCCTTCTTCTTCTCGTTACTTGTGGAGTGTAACTGACTGGGAGACTGACATACTAGGTGACGGCCAGACTGACCGAGTAAAAGTCACACTAACAGCCCGACTGATGGTATACGAACTGACAGGCGGACAGAGTCAGTGACGAACAGAGTGACCGACTGGCTTAGAAACCGACTGATGGACGGGCTTACTGGTGTTGTGAGACTGACAGAGAGACTGACATACTAGCGTACGGCCAGACTGACCGACTAACATACACACTGACAGGCCGAATGATGGTGAACGAACTGACAGACGGGCAGTGTGAGTGACGAGGAAAGAGACCGACTGACAGAGAGACCGACTGATGGACGGACGTACTGGTGGAGTGTGACTGACAGAGAGTCTGACATACTAACTGACGGCCAGATTGACCGACTAACAGATAATGACTGGCTGACTGATGGTGGACGAACTGACAGAGAGATAGAGTTAGTGACGAGCAGAGTGACTGACTGGCAGAGAGACCGACTGATGGACGGACGTACTGGTGGAGTGTGACTGACAGAGAGTCTAACGCCCAGACTGACCGACTAACAGACACACTGACAAGCCGAATGATGGTGAACGAATTGATAGACGGTCAGTGTGAGTGATTAGCAAAGAGACCGACTGACAGAGAGACCGACTGATGGACGGACGTACTGGTGGGGTGTGACTGACAGAGAGACTGACATACTAACTGTCGGCCAGACTGACCGACTAACAGACGCACAGACAGGTTAAATGATGGTGAACGAACAACACACAGGCAGTGTGAGTGACGAGCAGAGAGACAGACTAATACTAACTGTCGGTCAGACTGACCAACTAACAGACACACTGACAGGTCGACTGATGGTGGACGAACGGAGAGACGGAGAGAGTGAGGGACGAGCAGAGTGACTGATGGCTGATAGCCCGACTGATGGACGGACGTACTTGTGGAGTTTGACTGACTGAGAGACTGACATATTAGCTGACTGCCAGAATGACCGAATAAAAGTCACACTGACAGCCCGACTGATGGTATACGAACCGACAGACGGACAGAGTCAGTGACGAGCAGAGTGACCGACTGGCTGAGAGACCGTATGATGGACGGACGTACTGGTGAAGTGTGACTGACAGAGATACTTACATATTAACTGACGGCCAGACTGACCGACTAACAGACACACTGACAGACCGACTGATGGTGGACGAACGGAGAGACGGAGAGAGTGAGGGACGAGCAGAGTGACTAATGGCTGATAGCCCGACTGATGGACGGACGTACTTGTGGAGTTTGACTGACTGAGAGACTGACATATTAGCTGACTGCCAGAATGACCGAATAAAAGTCACACTGACAGCCCGACTGATGGTATACGAACCGACAGACGGACAGAGTCAGTGACGAGCAGAGTGACCGACTGGCTGAGAGACCGTATGATGGACGTACGTACTGGTGAAGTGTGACTGACAGAGATACTTACATATTAACTGACGGCTAGACTGACCGACTAAAAGTCACACTGACAGACCGACTGATGGGGGACGAACTGACAGACGGGCAGTGTGAGTGACGAGCAGAGAGACCGACTTTCAGATAGACAGACTGATAGACGGACGTACTGGTGGAATGTGACTGACAGAGAGACTGACATACTAACTGTCGACCAGACTGAGCAACTAACAGACACACCGACAGGCCGACTGATGGTGGACGAACTGACAGACGGACAGAGTGAGTGACGAGCAGAGGGATCGACTGGCTGCGACGCCGACTGACGACCGGACGTACTATTGTAGTGTGACTGACAATGAGACTAACATACTAACTGACGGCCAGATTTACCGACTAACAGACTCACTGACTGGCTGACTGATGGTGGACGAACTGACAGATGGGTAGAGTTAGTGACGAGCAGAGTAACTGATTGGCTGAGAGACCGACTGATGAACACACGTACTGGTGGAGTGTGACTGACAGAGAGACTGACGGCCAGACTGTCCGACTAGCAGACACACTGACAGGCCGAATAATGGTGAACGAACTGACAGACGGGCAGTGTGAGTGACGAGCAGAGAGACCGACTGACAGATAGACAGACTGATGAACGCACGTACTGGAGGAGTGTGGCTGACAGAGAGACGGACATACTAACTGTCGGCCAGAATGACCAGCTAACAGACACACTGACAGGCCGTCTGATGGTGGACGAACTGACAGATGGACAGAGTGAGTGACGAGCAGACGGATCGACTGTCTGCGAGGCCGACTGACGGCCGGACGTACTATTGGAGTGTGACTGACAGAGACACTGACATATTAACTGACGGCCAGACTGACCAACTAAGAGACATAATGACAGGTCGACTGATGGTGGACGAACTGACAGACGGATGGAGTTAGTGACGAGCAGAGTGACTGACTGGCTGAGAGACAGACTGATGGACGGACGTACTGGTGGAGTGTGCCTGACATATCAATTGACGGCCAGACTGACCGACTAACAGACACACTGACAGGCCGACTGATGGTGGACGAAGTGACAGACGGACAGTAAGTGTGGTAGTTTGGCGCGGACCCACCCCTAACTCGGCCGCTACGTAACCTAGGACTATAGGGGTAGTTTTGGATGATGCCCAAGGTCGTCCCGACCGTGACCCCAGACCAAGGGGTGGTTTTGACCACGTTCAGGGGGGTAGGGGGTAGTTTTTCGAAAAAAAAAAAAAACAAAATCGGCCGCTACGTAACCCAGGAGTATAGGGGTAGTTTCGGATGATGCGGGCCGACGTCCTGACCCTGACCGTAGCTTTGGGGGTGGTTTTGACCATGCCTAGAGGGGTGGAAAAAGGAAAAAACTAATTCCAACTAGCTAACCTAAGCTAGCCAAAATGGATCAAACCTAACCTAACCTACGTGAAGGGGATGACCACGGCTACGTTCAGGACCAACACCGGGGGTAGCTCCGGGGGTGGATTGGGGGTGGGGGGTAGTTTTCGAAAAAATTTTGGAAAAACGTGCCTTGACCGATAGGGTATGTCTAGAGTCTACTACGGGCTGCTGAGGGGTAGTTTCACCTAGGGGTAGTTTTCACAAAAAATACGAAATTGCCGAAAATCGAACGGTTGGATCAACAGACAGTACGGGATATGTGTAGAGTCCAATAAGGAACGCTGCGGGGGTGGATTCACCGAGGGGTAGTTTTTACAAAAAATATGAAATTACCGAAAATCGACCGGCTGGATCAAATGACCGTATATGGTATGGTTAAAGTCTATAATGGACCGTTGTGGGGGCGGGTGCACCTGTTTTCAGATTGTCAAAAATAATCGGGGTCCTAGGTAAAATCCACCGGGGCATTAGTTAAACCCGCCAAGGTAGAGCCAATATGGAGCACGCTCTCGGTGAAAGCCAAACCGAGCCTAGCCACCCAGCAGCTAGGCCTTAGGTAAAGCTAACACGGAGTCGTGCTCGAGGTAAAGCCAGCCAGGAGCCAGGCCTTAGGTAAAACTAACACGGAGCACGGTCTCGGTTAAAGCCAATCAGAAGCCCTGCCCAAGGTAACCCCCGGAACCTGGCCTTAGGTAAACTCACCATGGAGCCGTGCTTGAGGTAAGGCCACCCTGCAGCAGGGCCTTAGGTAAAGCTAACATGGAGCACAGCCTCAGGTAAAGCCAATACGAGGCCACGCCCTAGGTAAAGTAACCCCGGAACCAGGCCGTAGGTAAAGCTACCACGGGGTCGGAGCCTAGGTAAAGCTGCCATGGAGTTAGACCTTAGGTAAAGCTAACACGGAGCAAGGCCTCAGGTAAAAGCCATCCCGAAGCCTGCCCATAGGTAAAGTAACCCAGGATTCAGGCATCATGTGGGGTTGTTATCAAATGAAATTGTCAAAAAATGATCGGTTAGATCAAATGACCAACGATTCAACTAAACGCTAATTATAATCGAACAACCGATTATAATTATAATTATACACCGAGTCCAATTAGACAACAAGTTGAATCGAGCAGTCAGCCCTTAAGTAAAGCTGCCCAAGAGTCGGGCCTTAGGATGGATGCTATATCAAATACAGCCTCTCAACCAAGACAAATACCTCCACCAAGTCTTGGTGAGCGTTCAGCCACCACAGGCTTAGGTTAAAACCACCCCGAAGCCGGGCCCTAGCTAGAGACACCCTGGAGAAAGGCCTGAGGCAAATTCACACTAGAGCAAGTGGGGGGTTGATTGCCAAAAATGATCGACCAATCACAACACAGGGGCCCGGTAGGTCTACGCAAACGGTGGCAGTGAGACGTGAAAGCCCATATACCATGTTAAACCAATATATATATGATAGTCCACATAATGTGTTAAACAAATATGTAAGCCTAGATACATACTATGCTAGGCCGACATACAAGGGCCTACTATGTCTGTAAACCACAGGCCAAAGCCCTAATGACCTGAGCTATTTTCACCTCTTCTATCAGGTTGATCCTGGCAACCGTATAATATGGGAGGTACTATAGGGTACATCTACCAATGCATAACCTATCAAGCCCACGTAAAGATTTATGACGTATCCGCGGTCGAGCGACTCAGGTATTAGGCCCACCCTAACTAGAGGGGGCAAGGGTTATGATTGTCAAAATTTGTCTATGCTACAAAATAATAAACAAAGCAACAAAGCCCCGTCGTTTCAGGGAATACGCTTGACCGTGTGTTAGACATGTACAGACATGCAGAGATAACGCATTATCTAAAAACCGCAACGGCTGCCGGCGACCACTATAGCAGGCATAAAAACCCGCACGGCTGTGTCGTTGTGAATCTAGGCACGTGTTTATGCTTTGATTACTGTATAAAATTACTGTGTACTTTCGGCATACCAAGGCCTACATATATAATCAGAAATCAGTGTAAATAATCAAATAGCCTCAATGGACATCTCCTATAGCTGTAAATGTATCTAGATATAAAGGTATATATGGAGAAACACTAATAAAGAGGCCTATCACAAAACGTGAATAAATATATGTTATAAAACGATGCCAAGCCATCATGCATGCTATCATACATAGGCTTGTTTAGCCAACACACGTGATAGGACACATAATGTGTTAAACAAATATGCGTGTAAACCTGCATACACACTATGCCAAGTCGACTTACATGGGCCTACTATGTCGGTAAACCACTGGCCATGGCCTATATGATCTGAGCTATTTACACCTCGTCTATCAGGTAGAACCTCAGGCAGGGGGCTGTATAATAAGGGAAGTACTATATGGTATAGCTAACAATGCATAACCTATCACGCCCATGACGGTCAACAAATATTACAATATAATTTAAAAAAAAAGTTACGCAACCTATATACATACAATGCTAACCAATATAGGCATATATACTATGTTAAACCAGCACGCAATATACTCTAAATAGCCATATATATACGCTGTTAAACCAATATGCAGGTTAACCTATATACAGCCCTTATTGGGCAAATATCCCCGTTACCCGCATAGGCCTATGTTAAGCCTGGGTGAATGATATCTTATATAGTGTGTTAAACAAAAACGCTTGTAAACCCACATAAATAATATGCTAAGCCTGTGCTAAACAGATACGCGTGTAAACTCACATAAATACAATGCTAACCAACATGGATGCTATCCTACATAGGCTTATATACTATGTTAGGCCTGGATACGTGATTGCCCCATATAGTGTGTTAAATAAATATGCGTGTAAACCAAATAAATACTCTGGTAAGCCAACATGCATGCTATCATAGATAGGCGTATATACTATGTTAGGCCTACATAGCGCGTTAAACAAACATGTGTAAGCCACCATACATATTATGCTAAGCCGACTTACATGAATCCCTAAATGTGCCCGCTATGTCGGTAAACCACTGGCCAAAGCCTATATGATCTGAGCTATTTACACCTCGTCTATCAGGTAGAACTTGGCAGCCGTATAATATGGTATAGATAACAATGCATAACATATCACGCCCATGACGGTCAACAAAATATTACAATATAATTTAAAAAAAAAGTTACGCAACCTATATACATACAATGCTAACCAATATAGGCATATATACTATGCTAAACCAGCGTGCAATATACTCTAAATAGCCATATATATATGCTGTTAAACCAATATGCAGGTTAACCTATATACAGCCCTTATTAGGCAAATATCCCCGTTACCCATATAGGCCTATGTTAAGCCAGGATGAATGATAGCTTATATAGTGTGTTAAACAAATATGCTTGTAAACCTACATAAATAATATGCTAAGCCTGTGCTAAACAGATATGCGTGTAAACCGACATAAATACTATGCTAACCAACATGGATGCTATCCTACATAGGCTTATATACTATGTTAGGCCCGCATACGTAATTACCCTATATAGTGTGTTAAATAAATATGCGTGTAAACCAAATAAATACTATGCTAAACCGACATGCATGCTATCATACTATGTTAGGCCTACATAATGTGTTAAACATATATGTGTGTGCAAGCTTGCATAGATATTATGCTAAGAAGACATGGGCCTACAAAGTATAACACATTATATCCGGTGCATAGTTTAGCTAACGGTCATCACACACTATCCTACAAGCTGCCCACAAATTACCTGATACATAGCCTGGCTAATCATTAACACATAGTAGGCCCCAACACATAATATCCGGTGCATAGCCTAGCTAAATAAGCATAAACTCCCCAAAATTGGCATATCAATTATGTATGGTCTAGATATAGTCACACATGTCATTTCAAAAGTCAGCTGGAAAGAAACACTAGCCTGGCTGATCGTTAACACATAGTAGGCCCCAACACATAATCTCCAGTGCATAGCCAGGCTAATGTTCATCATGTAGTACCCAATGCATAGCTTGAGTATGGTTTAACAAACAGTATCCAAAGCATAGCTTGACTATGATTATCACATGAGTAGGTTGATTACAAACTAACACATAATAATCATTGCACAGTCTGACTAATGGTTATTAAATAGTACCTGTTGCATAGCCAGGCTAATGATTAACACATAGTACCCGATGCACAGTCTGACTAGGGTAAACACATAGTATCCGAACCATAGATTGACTAATGGTTAACACATGGTATCCAAAGCATAGCTAGGCTAGCGAATAACTAATGGTTAGTTTGACTATGGTTAACACACACACAGTATCCGATGCGTAGCTTAGCTAATGGATAACACATAGTAACCTATGCTTAGCCTGACTAGGGCTAACACATATCCGATGAATGGCTCGACTAAGGCTAACACACAGTATCCGGATCGAATATGACGTCATCCAGGGCGAAGATGGCGGCTATGTTGATACCGTGATGGCCAGTGTAGGCCAGATCAAATAACTAAACTACTGTCTTACGCGAAGTTCAAACGAACAACATTGACACCAAGTCCAAATAGGCTATGGCGGCTATGCCCAGATCAGCGTTTCAGCTAATCAACCAACATCTGCACCGAGGTCAAGCGGGCCTATGGTTAGTGAAGGCACCGGCAAAAGCCTTAGGCCTTAGACATAGCTACCAACGCATACCAAAATATCTATGCAGAAACCATCAAGGCCTGTCTAGGTATGTTGTATCATTTACAGCATACTAACTTAGGTAAAGCTACCTTTCAGGTAGGCCCTAGGTAAAGCTACCTTTGAGGTAGGCCTTAGGTAAAACCACCTTGGACTTAGGTTAAAACCATCCTGAAGTCAGGTCTTAGGTGAAGCCACCAGGGCCTTAGGTAAGGCAATCATTGAGCAAAGTCTCAGGTAAAGCCAACCCGGAGCCTTAGGTAAAGCTAGCTTGGAGTCAACCCTTAACAATAGTCAAGCGGCTATCGATGCTGTGAAATATGATGGTGTAAATAAAACTCTGGATATACAGGTAAGACTTTATTAACGAATATTTTGAACAATTACTCCAGGTTCAGATATAGCCGGTAGCGTCTGTCTACGTGTTTCCTACATATGGGGCACACCTGCACCTTTTCAGCACACTCGTTGCAATAAACGTGACCGCAGGGTACGATGACAGTGCATGGTGGTTTTCCCAAGCATACAACGCAGTCCGCTATACGATAGCCTCCTCCTTCAATCTGCTCTCCCGAACTTCTCTGTATCAACACACGTACAAAGCGGATAATTTATATTATTGTACACGAATAGTATAAATACAGGTATCGCTACAAAATGTAATACTTACGACCGTGTATGGAGGGTCTCGCTCGACCATTACTGCCTTCGCTTCAGCGACAGCCACTCTTCTTCTGCCCTCTTCAACTAGCTTGTCCAGCTCGCCAATCATAATCCTCCATACGCCGACTGCGTAGAAGCTATCCTCACACGCGTCTTTACGCAACGCCGCCTCTAGGTCCGATACAAGCCGTCTTAGCATATGTAGTGCATCAGTCGTTACGCTACGTGCTGCAGCTGCACGTGCATACTCCACAACAGTCTAGAAAAGGAATAAATAGAAATTAAAAAAAATCTTGTATAAGCCTATACTACCACTATCACCGTACAATACAAGCTTACCGCATATTGAGGAGGATATCGTATCCTGCGTCCTAAACAAAGTAAACAGTCAATACGGGCGTGCTCGACCCCTCGTATGTGCTTCAGTTCCTCCTCTAATACGCTTGAATAGAAAATTCGATTTCCGACCCTGATGATAGCGTGATTTATTGGTCCAACCTATGAAATACAATTTATTAGTAATGAAAAATACAAATATAACGTTAATAACGCAATAGGAATACAATAATCACCAGTGTTGGATGGTTGGTAGACTCGGGTCCTTTGGCTGGAGTGTTTGTCCCCTGAAAGAAACATATCATTATTAGATATGAAAATGAGCCTCTGATAATAGTCTAAATTGTATATAATTACCTGTGATGTGGTACCATAGGTACTCGGTTCGGCTTCCATCGAATTGCGGCTATAGTACGGTGTCCTTGGGCTACGTCTGCTATCATCCCAAATACCCGTTTCATCGTCGATGTTTGTTGGCTGGAAAACCAATGGAAAAATTGGAATAACGAAAAAATAGAAAGTATTTAGAAAAAAGAACACACTAATTCATACTCACCTCTGACTGAATACTTTTATCGGTCATCGTTAATCTTAACACACTTAATTGCAAAAACGCCGAAGACTGGTGCTCTCTGTATGAAATTCCCGGCATATATACCTACTTCACCCCTCCCCGCGTATTTGCACATCACAAGCCGAAAAACGGTATATAATTACCTCTATGACCGACGGTAATAGAGTAACGTTTCATTGCAGGTGTAGATCATACTCACAGAGCTCGACAATGCTTCTTTAAAACCTATACATTAATACTGTTATGACCGCGATATCAACATAA
This sequence comes from Prosapia bicincta, assembly GCA_036971475.1. Lineage (NCBI taxonomy): Eukaryota > Metazoa > Arthropoda > Insecta > Hemiptera > Cercopidae > Prosapia > Prosapia bicincta. Next base: position 81,958,254 of record JBAIZL010000002.1, on the reverse strand, counting down.
CCGCAGCAAATGACGTCAAACAAAATGTCGGGCAAGATGGCGTCCGGACGGTCATCTGTATAGGTTTAACTGTTGCTTGCCATAACACTAGTCCATCTGCAGGAGAAATCGGCCAAAGGGCGGGTGTGTACAAATCTGAACGAGTTCAACATGTCTCTGATCAACCCCGACGTAATCATCCCCTAACCAACAATATAAGTACGGACAGCACAGACCCAAGTCCTCAGACAACAGCATGGTAGGTGTCTACTACTGGACAGACACTCTCACAATCGAGAAGAAAGCCTTCCCCAAACTATCACCGTATCGTCGTAGATTAAGATCGTTTCGTACTTGGAAAGGAGTGTCAAACGATACTGTCAACCCCGAGCGTCTCAGCGAAGCGGGATTCTTTTACACCGGCCCAGAAGATCAAACATTGTGCTTTACATGCGCCGGAGGCCTTAAAGATTGGTCAGCGAATGATGATCCGTTACAGGAACATGCAAAGTGGTTTCCTAAATGTAAATACATAGTGGGTATATGTGCTAAACAGGCACAGATGGGGGAAGACATCTGTACAACAGACGATGAAGACTACTCGGACGACGATGACGGTGTAAACAATCAGAATGATCGTACGCTGTGCAAGATTTGCTGTATCGAAGAAATACAGGTTGCCCTTCTACCGTGCGGACATGTGTTTGCCTGTCTGGGGTGTGCATTGAACCTTCAAGAGTGTAGCATATGCAGAGTGCGGACATCCGCTACGATAAGAGTATATCTATCGTAGCCTAATGTAAATAATACTACTATGTGATCAATAAAATGATTTTGTTTAATCGTGTTTGTACTTATTGAAACTCCTAAAACAAACTATATAGGTAGAGGTCAACATAGGATAAGTACTAGTGTCTTGATAATAATATGATTTGAACGATAACCAAATTAAACATTCAGTGTTAAATCTAGTTACAGCTGCATTATACACATTACAATCAGTTTGACAGGTCGCAACCCGCACGAGACACATTACTATATATCTAGTAAACTCGGCCTCTAGACAAGTTTAACACTAGCTTAGACATATCTCATAAAAATTCCAATCACCCGGCGTAATTTAGGTTAAATATAACTTCGCAAAAACATGTAAACTCATGCTAAATCTAACAGAAATGTAAACTGTCGTTAAAGTGCGTTAAAATCTGATTAGGGCAAAACACGGGCCCTTCTCCAGGATGGTTTTAACCTAAGTCCAAGGTGGTTTTACCTAAGGCCTACCTCAAAGGTAGCTTTACCTAGGGCCTACCTGAAAGGTAGCTTTACCTAAGTTAGTATGCTGTAAATGATACAACATACCTAGACAGGCCTTGATGGTTTCTGCATAGATATTTTGGTATGCGTTGGTAGCTATGTCTAAGGCCTAAGGCTTTTGCCGGTGCCTTCACTAACCATAGGCCCGCTTGACCTCGGTGCAGATGTTGGTTGATTAGCTGAAACGTTGATCTGGGCATAGCCGCCATAGCCTATTTGGACTTGGTGTCAATGTTGTTCGTTTGAACTTCGCGTAAGACAGTAGTTTAGTTATTTGATCTGGCCTACACTGGCCATCACGGTATCAACATAGCCGCCATCTTCGCCCTGGATGACGTCATATTCGATCCGGATACTGTGTGTTAGCCTTAGTCGAGCCATTCATCGGATATGTGTTAGCCCTAGTCAGGCTAAGCATAGGTTACTATGTGTTATCCATTAGCTAAGCTACGCATCGGATACTGTGTGTGTGTTAACCATAGTCAAACTAACCATTAGTTATTCGCTAGCCTAGCTATGCTTTGGATACCATGTGTTAACCATTAGTCAATCTATGGTTCGGATACTATGTGTTTACCCTAGTCAGACTGTGCATCGGGTACTATGTGTTAATCATTAGCCTGGCTATGCAACAGGTACTATTTAATAACCATTAGTCAGACTGTGCAATGATTATTATGTGTTAGTTTGTAATCAACCTACTCATGTGATAATCATAGTCAAGCTATGCTTTGGATACTGTTTGTTAAACCATACTCAAGCTATGCATTGGGTACTACATGATGAACATTAGCCTGGCTATGCACTGGAGATTATGTGTTGGGGCCTACTATGTGTTAACGATCAGCCAGGCTAGTGTTTCTTTCCAGCTGACTTTTGAAATGACATGTGTGACTATATCTAGACCATACATAATTGATATGCCAATTTTGGGGAGTTTATGCTTATTTAGCTAGGCTATGCACCGGATATTATGTGTTGGGGCCTACTATGTGTTAATGATTAGCCAGGCTATGTATCAGGTAATTTGTGGGCAGCTTGTAGGATAGTGTGTGATGACCGTTAGCTAAACTATGCACCGGATATAATGTGTTATACTTTGTAGGCCCATGTCTTCTTAGCATAATATCTATGCAAGCTTGCACACACATATATGTTTAACACATTATGTAGGCCTAACATAGTATGATAGCATGCATGTCGGTTTAGCATAGTATTTATTTGGTTTACACGCATATTTATTTAACACACTATATAGGGTAATTACGTATGCGGGCCTAACATAGTATATAAGCCTATGTAGGATAGCATCCATGTTGGTTAGCATAGTATTTATGTCGGTTTACACGCATATCTGTTTAGCACAGGCTTAGCATATTATTTATGTAGGTTTACAAGCATATTTGTTTAACACACTATATAAGCTATCATTCATCCTGGCTTAACATAGGCCTATATGGGTAACGGGGATATTTGCCTAATAAGGGCTGTATATAGGTTAACCTGCATATTGGTTTAACAGCATATATATATGGCTATTTAGAGTATATTGCACGCTGGTTTAGCATAGTATATATGCCTATATTGGTTAGCATTGTATGTATATAGGTTGCGTAACTTTTTTTTTAAATTATATTGTAATATTTTGTTGACCGTCATGGGCGTGATATGTTATGCATTGTTATCTATACCATATTATACGGCTGCCAAGTTCTACCTGATAGACGAGGTGTAAATAGCTCAGATCATATAGGCTTTGGCCAGTGGTTTACCGACATAGCGGGCACATTTAGGGATTCATGTAAGTCGGCTTAGCATAATATGTATGGTGGCTTACACATGTTTGTTTAACGCGCTATGTAGGCCTAACATAGTATATACGCCTATCTATGATAGCATGCATGTTGGCTTACCAGAGTATTTATTTGGTTTACACGCATATTTATTTAACACACTATATGGGGCAATCACGTATCCAGGCCTAACATAGTATATAAGCCTATGTAGGATAGCATCCATGTTGGTTAGCATTGTATTTATGTGAGTTTACACGCGTATCTGTTTAGCACAGGCTTAGCATATTATTTATGTGGGTTTACAAGCGTTTTTGTTTAACACACTATATAAGATATCATTCACCCAGGCTTAACATAGGCCTATGCGGGTAACGGGGATATTTGCCCAATAAGGGCTGTATATAGGTTAACCTGCATATTGGTTTAACAGCGTATATATATGGCTATTTAGAGTATATTGCGTGCTGGTTTAACATAGTATATATGCCTATATTGGTTAGCATTGTATGTATATAGGTTGCGTAACTTTTTTTTAAAATTATATTGTAATATTTGTTGACCGTCATGGGCGTGATAGGTTATGCATTGTTAGCTATACCATATAGTACTTCCCTTATTATACAGCCCCCTGCCTGAGGTTCTACCTGATAGACGAGGTGTAAATAGCTCAGATCATATAGGCCATGGCCAGTGGTTTACCGACATAGTAGGCCCATGTAAGTCGACTTGGCATAGTGTGTATGCAGGTTTACACGCATATTTGTTTAACACATTATGTGTCCTATCACGTGTGTTGGCTAAACAAGCCTATGTATGATAGCATGCATGATGGCTTGGCATCGTTTTATAACATATATTTATTCACGTTTTGTGATAGGCCTCTTTATTAGTGTTTCTCCATATATACCTTTATATCTAGATACATTTACAGCTATAGGAGATGTCCATTGAGGCTATTTGATTATTTACACTGATTTCTGATTATATATGTAGGCCTTGGTATGCCGAAAGTACACAGTAATTTTATACAGTAATCAAAGCATAAACACGTGCCTAGATTCACAACGACACAGCCGTGCGGGTTTTTATGCCTGCTATAGTGGTCGCCGGCAGCCGTTGCGGTTTTTAGATAATGCGTTATCTCTGCATGTCTGTACATGTCTAACACACGGTCAAGCGTATTCCCTGAAACGACGGGGCTTTGTTGCTTTGTTTATTATTTTGTAGCATAGACAAATTTTGACAATCATAACCCTTGCCCCCTCTAGTTAGGGTGGGCCTAATACCTGAGTCGCTCGACCGCGGATACGTCATAAATCTTTACGTGGGCTTGATAGGTTATGCATTGGTAGATGTACCCTATAGTACCTCCCATATTATACGGTTGCCAGGATCAACCTGATAGAAGAGGTGAAAATAGCTCAGGTCATTAGGGCTTTGGCCTGTGGTTTACAGACATAGTAGGCCCTTGTATGTCGGCCTAGCATAGTATGTATCTAGGCTTAAACACATTATGTAGGCCTAACATAGTATGATAGCATGCATGTCGGTTTAGCATAGTATTTATTTGGTTTACACGCATATTTATTTAACACACTATATAGGGTAATTACGTATGCGGGCCTAACATAGTATATAAGCCTATGTAGGATAGCATCCCTGTTGGTTAGCATAGTATTTATGTGGGTTTACACGCATATTTATTGAACACACTATATAAGCTATCATTCATCCTGGCTTAACATAGGCCTATGTGGGTAACGGGGATATTTGCCTAATAAGGGCTGTATATAGGTTATATATTTAGAGTATATTGCATGCCGGTTTAGCATAGTATATATGCCTATATTGGTTAGCATTGTATGTATATAGGTTGCGTAACTTTTTTAATTATATTGTAATATTTTGTTGACCGTCATGGGCGTGATATGTTATGCATTGTTATCTATACCATATTATACGGCTGCCAAGTTCTACCTGATAGACGAGGTGTAAATAGCTCAGATCATATAGGCTTTGGCCAGTGGTTTACCGACATAGCGGGCACATTTAGGGATTCATGTAAGTCGGCTTAGCATAATATGTATGGTGGCTTACACATGTTTGTTTAACGCGCTATGTAGGCCTAACATAGTATGATAGCGTGCATGTTGGCTTACCAGAGTATTTATTTGGTTTACACGCATATTTATTTAACACACTATATGGGGCAATCACGTATCCAGGCCTAACATAGTATATAAGCCTATGTAGGATAGCATCCATGTTGGTTAGCATTGTATTTATGTGAGTTTACACGCATATTTATTGAACACACTATATAAGCTATCATTCATCCTGGTTTAACATAGGCCTATGTGGGTAACGGGGATATTTGCCTAATAAGGGCTGTATATAGGTTATATATTTAGAGTATATTGCATGCTGGTTTAACAAAGTATATATGCCTGAATGTTGGCTTAGCACTGTATGTATATATAGATTGCGTAACTTTTTTAAATTATATTGTAATATTTGTTGACCGTCATGGGCTTGATAGGTTATGCATTGGTAGATGTACCTTATAGTACTTCCCATATTATACGATTGCCAGGTTCTACCTAATATATGAGGTGAAACTATCTCTGTTCATATAGGCTGTGGCCAGTGATTTACCGACATAGTAGGCGCATTTAGGGATTCATGTATGTAGGCCTAGCATAGTATGTATGCAAGCTTGCGTATTTGTTTAACACATTATGTGGGCTATCGTATATATTGGTTTAGCTATACCTTATAGTACTCCCCATATTATACGGTTGCCTGCCCGTGGTTCTACCTGATATATGGGGTGAAACTATCTCAGTTCATATAGGCTTTGGCCGGTGATTTACCGACATAGTATGTCGGCCTAGCATAGCATGTATGTAAGCTTGCATATTTGTTTAACACATTATGTGGGCTGTCATATATATAGGTTTAACACGTTATATAGGCCTTCTCGTCTTACATTGACCGTTTACGTAGGCCTACCAGCCCCTGCGTTGTGATTGGTCGATTCAACTTGTTGACTATTTGAACTCTATGTAGGTCGTTGGTCGTTTGATCTAACCGATCATTTTTGGTAATTTCATTTGATAACCACCCCCCACTTGATGCCTGAATCCAGGGTTACTTTACCTATCGGCTGGCTTCGAGATGGCTTTTACCTGAGTCTTTGCTCCGTGTTTGCTTTACCTACGGTCTAACTCCGTGGTAGCTTTACCTAAGCCCCGACACCGTGGTAGCTTTACCGTTGGTCTGCCTCAATGGTAGCTTTACCTAGGGCATGGCTTCGGGATAGCTTTTACCTGAGTCCCTGCTCCGTGTTAGCTTTACCTAGGGTTTAACTCCGTGGTAGCTTTACCGGAGGTCTGGTTCGTGGGTTACTTTACCTAGGGCATGGCTTCGGGATAGCTTTTACCCGAGGCCTTGCTCCTTGTTAGCTTTACCTGAGGTCTAACTCCGTGGTAGCTTTACCTAGGACTTGGTGGAGGTATTTGTCTTGGTCGATAGGTTGTAATTGATATAGCAACCATCCTGGCCGGACTCTTGGGTAGCTTTACTTAAAGTCTACCTCCAAAGAGGCTTTACCTAAGACCAGGCTCCAAGGTAGCTTTACCTTAAGCCTTTTCTTCAGGGGGCTTTACTTAGGGGCCTGCCTTGGGTTGGCTAAATCCCCGCTGCAGGGATGCTATGCCTGAGGTTTGGGTGGGTCTACCCCCAAGATAGTGTGTTAACTCTGAGGGTTTGCCCCTTGCCCTGCATCAGCCAATTTATTTAGGGTATGCCTACTACTTGCCTAGACTCGCTCAAGCGCTGATACGTCATCAGATAACCGTTAAATCTTTCCAAAAGTTACCCCCACCACCGGAGCTATTCCAGGGTTACTTTACTTAAGGGTCGGCCTCGTGATGTCCGTACCCGAGGGCTAGCTCCGTGTTAGCTTTACCTAAGGCCTAGCTGCCGGGTGACTGGGCTCGGTTTGGCTTTAACCGATAGCGTGCTCCATATTGGCTCTACCTTGGCGGGTTTAACTGATGCCTGGGTGGATTTTACCTAGGACCCCGATTATTTTTGGCGATCTGAAAACAGGTGAAACCGCCCGCACAGCCCACCAAGATGGACTTTAACCTTACCATATACGGTCATTTGATCCAGCCGGTCGATTTTCGGCAATTTTATATTTTTTGTAAAAACTACCCCTAGGTGAATCCACCCCCGCAGCGTTCCTTATTGGACTCTAGACATATCCCGTACTGTCTGTTGATCCAACCGATCGATTTTTGGCAATTTCATATTTTATTCAAAAACTACCCCTAGGTGAAACTACCCCTACCGACGCAATAATACACTCTAGACTCACCCTATCGGTCAGGACACGATTTTCCAAATTTTTTTCGAAAACTACCCCCCACCCCCAATCCACCCCCGGAGCATCCCCCGGTGATGGTCCTGAACGTAGCCGAGGTCACCCCCTATACGTAGGTTAGGTTTGATCAATTTTGGCTAGCTTAGGTTAGTTGGCCGGAATTTATTTTTTTCGAAAAACTACCCCCCACCCCTCTAGACGCGGTCGAAACCACCCCCAAAGCTAGGGTCAGGGTCACAACGTCCGCCTGCGTCATCCGAAACTACCCCTATTGTCCTGGGTTACGTAGCGGCCGATTTTGTTTTTTTTTTTTTCGAAAAAACTACCCCCTACCCCCCTGAACGTGGTCAAAACCACCCCCGGGTCTGGGGTCAGGGTCGGGATGACCTTGAGCATCATCCAAAACTACCCCTATAGTCCTAGGTTACGTAGCGGCCGAGTTAGGGGTGGGTCCGCGCCAAACTACCACACTTACTACTACGGACAGAGTGAGTGACGAGCAGTGTGTCCGACTGACTGAGAGACAGACTGATGGACGGACGTACTGGTGTAGTGTAACTGACTGAGAGACTGACATACTAGCTGACGGCCCGACTGACTGACTTACAGACACACTGACAGGCCGACTGATGGAGGGACGTACTGGTGGAGTGTGACTGACAGAGAGAGTGACATACTAACTGACGGCCAGATTGACCGACTAACATACACACTGACTGGCTGACTGATGGTGGACGAAATGACAGACGGACAGAGTGACTGACTGGCTGAGAGGTAGAGTGATCGACGTACGTACTGGAGGAGTGTGACTGACAGAGAGACTGACATACTAACTGACACCAGATTGACCGATTAACAGGCATACTGACTGGCTGACTGATGGTGGAGGAAATGACAGACGGACAGAGTGACTGACTGGCTGAGAGGTAGACTGTCAGACGTACGTACTGGTGGAGTGTAAGTGACAGAGAGACTGTCGGGCAGACTAACCGACTAACATACACACTGACTGGCTGACTGATGGTGGACGAACTTTCAGAGGGATAGAGTTAGTGGCGAGCAGAGTGACTGACTGGCTGAGAGACCGACTGATGGACGAACGTACTGGTGGCGTGTGACTGACAGGGAGTCTAACGCCCAGAATGACCGACTAACAGACACACTGACAAGCCGAATGTTGGTGAATGAATTGATAGACAGGCAGTGTGAGTGACGAGCAAAGAGACCGAGTGACAGAGAGACCGACTGATAGACGGACGTACTTGTGGAATGTGACTGACAGAGAGACTGACATACTAACTGTCGTCCAGACTGAGCAACTAACAGACACACTGACAGGCCGACTGATGGTGGACGAACTGACAAACGGACAGAGTGAGTGACGAGCAGAGGGATCGACTGGCTGCGAGACCGACTGATGGACGGACGAACTGGTGGAGTGTGTTTGACAGAGAGACTGACATACTAACTGACGGCCAGATTGACCGACTAACAGACACGACTGACTGGCTGACTGATGGTGGACAAAGTGATAAACGGGTAGAGTGACCGACTGTCTGAGAGACAGACTGATGTCCGTACGTACTCTTAGAGTGTGACTGACAGAGAGACTGACATTCAAAATGACGGCCAGATTTACCGACTAACAGACACACTGACAGGTCGACTGCTGGTGGACGAACGGAGAGACGGAGAGAGTGAGGGACGAGCAGAGTGACTGATGGCAGATAGCCCGACTGATGGACGGACGTACTTGTGGAGTTTGACTTACAGTGAGACTGACATTCTAACTGACGGCCAGACTGACCGACTAAAAGTCACACTGTCAGCCCGACTGATGGTATACGAACTGACAGACGGACAGAGTCAGTGACGAGCAGAGTGACCGACTGGCTTAGAAACCGACTGATGGACGGGCTTACTGGTGGTGTGAGACTTACAGAGAGACTGACATACTAGCTGACGGCCAGACTGACCGACTAACAGACACACTGACAGGCCGAATGATGGTGAACGAACTGACAGACGGGCAGCGTGAGTGACGAGCAGAGAGCGACTGACAGATAGACCGGCTGATGGAAGGACGTACTGGTGGAATGTGAATGACAGAGAGACTGACATATTAACTGTCGGCCAGACTGACCAACTAACAGACACACTGACAGGTCGACTGATGGTGGACGTACTGACAGACGGATGGAGTTAATGACGAGCAGAGTGACTGACTGGCTGAGAGACCGACTGATGGACGGACCTGCTGGTGGAGTGTGACTGTCAGAGAGACTGACATACTAACTGTTGGTAAGACTGACCAACTAACAGACACACTGACAGGTCGACTGATGGTGGACGAATGGTCAGACGGATGGAGTTAGTGACGAGCAGAGTGACTGACTGGCTGAGAGACCGACTGATGGACAGACGTACTGGTGGTGTGTGACTAACAGAGAGACTGACGTACTAACTGACGGATAGACGGACCGACTAACAGACATACTGACAGGCCGACTGATGGTGGACAAAGTGTCAGACGGATAGATTGAGGGACGAGCAGACTGTCCGACTGAGTGAGAGACAGACAGATAGACGGACGTACTGGGGGAGTGTGACTGACTGAGAGACTGACATACTAGCTGACGGCCAGACTGACCGAGTAAAAGTCACACTGACAGCCCGACTGATGGTATACTAACTGACAGACGGACAGAGTCAGTGACGAGCAGAGTGACTGACTGGCATAGAAACCGACTGATGGACGGGCTTACTGGTGGTGTGAGACTGATAGAGAGATTGACATACTAGCTGACGGCCAGACTGACCGACTAACAAACACACTGACATTCCGAATGATGGAGAACGAACTGACAGACGGGCAGTGTGAGTGACGAGCAGAGACACCGACTGACAGATAGACCGAAAGATGGACGTTCTTACTGGTGGTGTAAGACTGACAGAGTAACTGACATACTAACTGATTGCCAGACTGACCAACTAACACACACACTGACATACCGACTAATGGTTGACGAACTGACAGACGGACAGAGTGACCGACTGGCTGAGAGACAGACTGATGGTCGTACGTACTGGTGGAGTGAGACTGACAATGAGACTGACATACTAACTGACGGCCAGACTGACCGACTAAAAGTCACACTGATAGACCGACCGATGGGGGACGAAGTGACAGACGGACAGATTGAGGGACGAGCAGAGTGTCCGCCTGGATGAGAGACTGACTGATAGACGGACGTACTGGTGGAGTGTGACTGACTGAGAGACTGACATACTAGCTGACGGCCAGACTGACCGAGTAAAAGTCACACTGACAGCCCGACTGATCGTATACGAACTGACAGACGGACAGAGTCAGTGACGAGCAGATTGACCGACTGGCTTAGAAACCGACTGATGAACGGGCTTACTGGTGTTGTGAGACTGACAGAGAGACTGACATACTAGCTGATGGCCAGACTGAGCAACTAACAGACACACTGACAGGCCGACTGTTGGTGGACGAACTGACAGACGGACAGAGTGACTGACTGACTGAGAGGTAGACTGTTGGACGTACGTACTGGTGGAGTGTGACTGACAGAGAGACTGACCAACTAACAGACATACTGACAGGCCGACCGATGGTGGAAGAACTGCCAGACTGACAGTATGAGTAACGAGCAGAGTGACCGACTGGCTGAGATACCAACTGATGGACGGACGTACTGGTGGAGTGTTACTGACAGAGACTGACAAACTAACTGTCGGGCAGACTGACCGTCTAACAGACACACTGACTGGCTGACTGATGATGGACGAACTGTCAGAAGGATAGAGTTAGTGACGAGCAGAGTGACTGACTGGCTGAGAGACCGACTGATGAACGGACGTACTGGTAGAATGTGACTGACAGAGAGACTGACAGGCAGACCGACAAACTAACAAACACAATGACATACCCACTGTTGGTTGACGAACTGACAGACCTACAGAGTGAGTGACTAGCAGAGTGACTGATGGACGGACGTACTGGCGGATTGTGACTGACAGAGAGACTAACATATTAACTGACGCATAGACTAACCGACTAACAGACTCACTGACAGGCTGGCTGATGGTGTACGAACTGACAGACGGATAGAGTCAGTGATGAGCAGAGTGACCGATTGGCTGAGAAACCGAATGACGGACGGGCTTGCTGGTAGTGTGAGACTGGCAGAGAGACTGACATACTAGCTGACTGCCAGACTGATCGAGTAAAAGTCACACTGACAAGTCGCCGACTGATGGTGTACGAACTGACAGACGGACAGAGTCAGTGACGATCAGAGTGACCGACTGGCTGAGAAACCGACTGATGGACGGACTTACTAGTGGAGTGTGACTGACAAAGAGACGGACGGCTAGACAGACACAATGACAGGCCGAATGATGGTGAACGAACTGACAGACGGAAAGTCTGAGTGACGAACAGAGAGACCGACTGATGGGCGGAAGTACTGGTGGAATGCGAACTGCCAGACGGACAGAGGCAGTGACGAGTAGATTGACCGACTGGCTGTGAGACCGACTGATGGATGGGCTTACTGGTGGTGTGAGATTGACAGAGAGACTGATATACTAGCTGACGGCCATTTTGACCGACTAACAGACACACTTACACACCGACCGATAGTTGACGAACTGACAGACGGACAGAATGAGTGATGAGCTGATTGTCCGACTGGCTGAGAGATCGACTGATGGACGGACGTACTGGTAGAGTGTTACTGACAGAGACTGACGCACTAACTGTCGGCCAGACTGACCGACTAACAGACACACTGACATACCGACAGATGGGTAACGAAATGACAGACGGACAGAGTGAATGAAGAGCAGGGTGACTGACTGCCTGAGAGACCGACTGATGGACGGACGTACTGGTGGAGTGTGACTGACAGAGAGACTGACATTATAACTGACGGTCAGACATATCGACTAAAAGTCACACTGACACACCGACTGATGGTTGACGAACTGACACGGACAGAGCGAGTGACGAGCAGAGTGACTGGCTGAGAGATCGACTGATGGACGGACGTACTGGCGGAGTTTGACCGATATAGTGACTAACATACTACCTGACGGCTGGCCTGACCGACTTACTGACACACTGACATTGCGACTGATGGACGGACGTACTGGTGGAGAGATTGACAATTTAACTGACTGCCAGACTGACAAACTAACAGACACACTGACAGGGCGACTGATAGTGGACGAACTGACAGACGGATGGAGTTAGTGACGATCAGAGTGACTGACTGGCTGAGAGACCGACTGATGGACGGTCGTAATTGTGGAGTATGACTAACAGAGAGACTGACATTCTAACTGACGGCCAGACTGACCGACTAAAAGTCACACTGACAGACTGACTGATGGTATACGAATTGACAGACGTACAGAGTGAGTGACGATCAGAGGGTTCGACTGGCTGAGAGACCGACTGATGGACGGGCTTACTGGTGGTGTAACACTGACAGAGATACTGATATACTACCTGTCAGCCGGACTGACCGACTTACAGACACACTGACAGGCCGACTGATGGACGGACGTTTTTGAGGAGTGTCACAGTCATACTTAGGCCAGACTGACCGACTAAAAGACACATTGAGTGGCTCACTGGTGGTGGAAGAAGTGACAGACAGACAGAGTCACCGACTGTCTGAGAGACTGACAGAGAGACTGACATACTAGCTGACGGACATACTGACCGACTAAAAGTCAGACTAAAAGCCCGACTGATGATATACGAACTGATAGACGGACAGAGTCAGTGACGAGCAGATTGACCGACTGACTGAGAAACCGACTGATGGACGGGCGTACTGGTTAAGTGTGACTGATAAAGACATACTACCTGACGTCTGGACTGACCGACGTACAGACACACTGACAGGCCGACTGATGGACGGACGTTATGGTTGAGTGTGACTGACAGGGAGACTGATACACTAACTGACGGACAGATTGACCGACTAACAGACACACTGACTGGCTGACTGATGGTGGACGAAGTGACAGACGGACAGAGTCACAGACTGGCTTAGTGACCGACTGATGAACGGACGTACTGGTGGGGTGTGACTGACAGAGAGACTGACATACTAACTGACGGCCAGATTGACCGACTAACAGACACGACTGACTGGCTGATTGATGGAGGACGAAGTGATAAACGGGCAGAGTGACCGACTGGCTGAGAGACAGACTGATGGCCGTACGTACTGTTGGAGTGTAACTGACAGAGAGACTGACATTCAAACTGACGGCCAGATTTACCGACTAACAGACACAATAACTGACTGACTGATGGTGGACGAACTGACAGATGGATAGAGTTAGTGACGAGCAGAGTGACTGACTGGCTGAGAGAACGACTGATGGACGGACGTACCGGTGGAATGTGACTGACAGAGAGACTGACGCAAAGAAATGACCAACTATCAGACACACTGACAGGCCGAATGATGGTGAACGAACTGACAGACGGTTGGAGTTAGTGACGAGCAGAGTGACCGACACTAACAGACACACTGATATACCGACTGATGGTTGACGAACTGACAGACGGACAGAGTGACCGACTGGCTGAGAGACAGACTGATGGACGTACGTACTGGTGGAGTGAGACTGACAATGAGACTGACATACTAACTGACGGCCAGATTTACCGACTAACAGACACACTGACTGGCTGACTGATGGTGGGCGAACTGACCGATGGGTAGAGTATGTGACGAGCAGAGTAACTGACTGGCTGAGAGACCGACTGATGGTTATACGTACTGGAGGAGTGTGACTGACAGAGAGACTGACATACTAACTGTCGGCCAGACTGACCAACTAACAGACACACTGACATACCGATTAATGGTTGACGAACTGACTGACGGACATAGTGAGTGACGAGCAGAAGTGTTGACCGAGTAGCTCGAAGACCAAATGATGGACGGACGTACTTGTGGAGTGTGACTAACAGAGAGACTAACTTACTAACTGACGGATAGACGGACCGACTGACAGGCCGACCTCTGGTGGACGAACTGACAGACGGACAGAGTGAGTGACGAGCAGAAGGATCGACTGGCTGCGAGACCGACTGATGGACGGACACCATACTGGTGGAGTATGACTGACAGAGAGACTGACATACTAACTGACGGCCAGATTGACCGACTAACAGACACACTGACTGGCTGACTGATGGTGGACGAAACGACAGACGGATAGAGTTAGTGACGAGCAGAGTGACTGACTGACCGACTAACAGACACTCTGACAGGCCGACTGATGGTGGCCGAACTGAAAGACGGACAGAGTGGGGGAAGAGCAGAGTTGAAGGACTAGCTGAAAGACCGACTGATGGACGGACGTACTTGTGGAGTTTGACTGACTGAGAGACTGACATACTAGCTGACTGATAGAATGAACGACTAAAAGTCACACTGACAGCGCGACTGATGATCAACGAACTGACAGACGGACAGAGTGAGTGACGAGCAGAATGACCGACTGGCTGAGAGACAGACTGATGGACGGTCTTACTGGTGGTGTGGGACTGACAGCGAGACTGACGTTTTAACTGAGGGCCAGAGTGAGCGACTAAAAGTCAATCTGACAGACCGACTGATGGTATACGAATTGACAGACGGACAGAGTGAGTGACGAGCAGAGTGACTGACTGGCTGAGAGACCGACTGATGAACGGGCTTACTGGTGGTGTGAGACTGACTAACTGACATACTATCTAACGGCCAGACTGACTGACTAACAGACACACAGACATACCGACTGATGGTTGACGAAGTGACAGACCTACAGAGTGAGTGACTAGCAGAGTGACTGATGGACGGACGTACTGGTGGATTGTGACTGACAGAGAGACTAACATATTAACTGACGGATAGACTGACCAACTAACTGACTCACTGACAGGCTGGCTGATGGTGTACGAACTGACAGACGGACAGTGTGAGTGACGAGCAGAGTGTCTTACTGACTGAGAGACAGACTGATGGACGGACGTACTAGGGGAGTGTGACTGACATACTAGCTGACGGCCAGACTGAACGAGTAAAAGTCACACTGACAGGACGACTTATGGTGGACGAACTGACAGACGGACAGAGTCAGTGACGAGTAGAGTGTCTTACTGACTGAGAGACAGACTGATGGACGGACGTACTGGGGGAATGTGACTGACTGAGAGACTGACATACTAGCTGACGGCTAGACTGACCGAGTAAAAGTCACACTGACAGGCCGACTGATGGTGGACGAACTGACAGACGGACAGAGTGATTGACGTGTAGAGTGTCTTACTGACTGAGAGACAGACTGATGGACGGACATACTGGGGGAATGTGACTGACTGAGAAACTGACATACTAACTGTCGACTAGTCTGACCAAGTAACAGACACACTAACAGGGCGACTGATGGTGGACGAAATGACAGAAGGGACAGAGTGAATGACGAGTAGAGTGTCTTACTGACTGAGAGACAGACTGATGGACGGACGTACTGGGGGAGTGTGACTGACTGAGAGACTGACATACTAACTGTCGGCAAGACTGACCAAGTAACAGACACACTGACAGGCCGACTGATGGTGGACGAACTGACAGAACGGACAGAGTGAGTCACGAGTACAGTGTCTTACTGACTGAGAGACAGACTGATGGACGGACGTACTGGGGGAGTGTGACTGACATACTAGCTGACGGCCAGACTAACCGACTAACAGACACACTGACATTCCGAATGATCGTGAACGAACTGATAGACGGGCAGTGTGAGTGACGAGCAGAGGGATCGACTGGCTGCGAGACCGACTGATGGACGGGCTTACTGGTGGTGTGAGACTGATAGAGAGACTGACATACTAACTGTCGACCAGACTGAGCAACTAACAGACACACTGACAGGCCGACTGATAGTGGACGTACTGACAGACGGACAGAGTGAGTGACGAGCAGAGGGATCGTTTGGCTGCGAGACCGACTGATGGACGGACGAACTGGTGGAGTGTGTCTGGCAGAGAGACTGACATACTACCTGACGGCCAGATTGACCGACTAACAGACACACTGACTGGCTGACTGATGGTGGATGAAGTGATAAACGGGCAGAGTGACCGACTGGCTGAGAGACAGACTAATGGCCGTACGTACTGTTGGAGTGTGACTGATAGAGAGACTGACATCCTTACTGACGGCCAGATTGACCGACTAACAGACACTCTGACATGACGACTGATGGTGGGCGAACTGATAGACGGACAGTGTGAGTGACGAGCAAAGAGACCGACTGACAGAAAGACCGACTGATGGACGGACGTACTTGTGCGGTGTGACGGACAGAGAGACTGAGGGTCGGACTGACCGACTAACAGACACTAAGACAGGCCGACAGATGATGGGCGAACTGACAGACGGACATAGTGAGGGTCAAGTAGAGTGACCGCCGAGCTGAGAGACCACTGATGGACGGACGTACTGGTGGAGTGTGACTGACAAAGAGATTGACGGCCAGACGGACCGACTAACAGACACACTGACAGGTCGACTGATGGTGCACGAACGGAGAGAAGTACAGAGTGAGGGACGAACAGAATGACCGCCTGGCTGATAGACCGACTGACGGACGGACGTACTGGTGGTGTGTGACTGACATATCAATTGACGGCCAGACTGACCGACTAACAGAAACACTGACAGACCGACTGATGGTATACGAACTGACAGACGGACAGAGTAAGTGACTAGCAGATTGACCAACTGGCTGAGAGACCGACTGATGGACGGGCTTACTGGTGGAGTGTGACTGACAGAGAGACTGACTGGCTGAGAGACCGACTGATGGACGGACGTACTGGTGGAGTGTGACTGACAGAGAGACTGACATTATAACTGACGGCCAGACTGACCGACTAAAAGTCACACTGACAGACTGACTGATGGTATACGAATTGACAGACGGACAGAGTGAGTGACGATCAGAGTGACCGACTGGCTGAGAGACCACTGATGGACGGACG
Source organism: Prosapia bicincta (assembly GCA_036971475.1). NCBI lineage: Eukaryota > Metazoa > Arthropoda > Insecta > Hemiptera > Cercopidae > Prosapia > Prosapia bicincta. Next base: position 81,940,688 of record JBAIZL010000002.1, on the reverse strand, counting down.
TACTTGTGGAGTGTGACAGACAGAGACTGACACACTAACTGTCAGCCAGACTGACCGACTAACAGACACACTGACAGACCGACTGATGGTGGACGAACCGACAGACGGACAGAGTGAGTGACGAGCAGAGTGACCGACTGTCTGAGAGACCGACTGATGGACGGGCTTACTGGTGGTGTGACACTGACAGAGACACTGACATTCTACCTGTCAGCCGGACTGACAGACTTACAGACACACTGACAGGCCAATTGATGGACGGACGTACTGGAGGAGTGTGACAGACATACTAACTTTAGGCCAAATTGACCGAGTAAAAAACACATTGAGTGGCTGACTGATGGTAGAAGAAGAAGTGACAGACGGACAGAGTCAAAGACTGTCTGAGAGAGAGTCTGACAGAGAGTCTGACATACTAGCTGACGGACATACTGACCGTCTGACCAGACTGACCGACTAACAGACACACTGACAGACCGACAGATGGTGGACGAACTGACAGCGGACAGAGGGAGTGACGAGCAGAGTAACCGACTGGCTGAGAGACCGAGTGACGGACGGGCTTACTGGTGGTGTATGACAGAGTAACTGTCATACTAGCTGACGGCCAGACTGACCGACTAACAGACACACTGATATACCGACTGATGGTTGACGAACTGACAGACGGACAGAGTGACCGACTGGCAGAGAGACAGACTGATGGACGTACGTACTGGTGGAGTGTGACTGACAATGAGACTGACATACTAACTGACGGCCTGATTTACCGACTAACAGACTCACTGACTGGCTGACTGATGGTGGACGAACTGACAGATGGGTAGAGTTAGTGACGAGCAGAGTAACTGACTGGCTGAGAGTCCGACTGATGGACGCACGTACTGGTGCAGTGTGACTGACAGAGAGACTGACATACTAACTGTCGGCCAGAATGACCAACTAACAGATACACTGACAGGCCGTCTGATGGTGGACGAACTGACAGACGGATGGAGTTAGTGACGAGCAGAGTGACTGACTGGCTGAGAGACCGTCTGATGTACGGATGTACTGGTGGAATGTGAATGACAGAGAGACTGAGATAATAACTGTCGTCCAAACTGACCAACTAACAGACACACTGACAGGTCGACTGATGGTGGACGAATGGACAGACGGATGGAGTTAGTGACGAGCAGAGTGACTGACTGGCTGAGAGACCGACTGATGGACAGACGTAAGTTTACTGGTGGTGTGTGACTAACAGAGAGACTGACGTACTAACTGACGGATAGACGGACCGACTAACAGACATACTGACAGACCGATTGATGGTGGACGAAGTGACAGACGGATAGATTGAGGGCGAGCAGAATGTCCGACTGACTGAGAGACAGACTGATAGACGGACGTACTGGAGGAGTGTGATTGACTGAGAGACTGACATACTAGATGACGGCCAGACTGACCGAGTAAAAGTCACACTGACAGCCCGACTGATGGTATACGAACTGACAGACGGACAGAGTCAGTGACGAGCAGAGTGACCGACTGGCTTAGAAACCGACTGATGGACGGGCTTACTGGTGGTGTGAGACTGATAGAGAGAGTGACATATTAACTGACGGCCAGACTGACCAACTAACAGACACACTGACAGGCCGTCTGATGGTGGACGAACTGACGGACGGGCAGAGTGAGTGACGAACAGAGGGATCGACTGTCTGCGAGGCCGACTGACGGCCGGACGTACTATTGGAGTGTGACTGACAGAGACACTGACATATTAACTGACGGCCAGACTGACCAACTAACAGACACACTGACAGGTCGACTGATGGTGGACGAACTGACAGACAGATAGAGTGAGTGATGAGCAGAGTTGACCGACTGGCTGAGAGACCGACTGATGGACGGGCTTACTGGTGGTGTGACACTGACAGAGACACTGACATACTACCTGTCAGCCGGACTGACAGACTTACAGACACACTGACAGGCCAATTGATGGACGGACGTACTGGAGGAGTGTGACAGACATACTAACTTTAGGCCAAATTGACCGAGTAAAAGACACATTGAGTGGCTGACTGATGGTAGAAGAAGAAGTGACAGACGAACAGAGTCACCGACTGTCTGAGAGACTGACAGAGAGACTGACATACTGGCTGACAAACATACTGACCGACTAAAAGTCAGACTAACAGCCCGACTGATGATATACGAACTGATAGACGGACAGAATCAGTGACGAGCAGATTGACCGACTGACTGAGAAACCGACTGATGGACGGGCGTACTGGTGGAGAGTGACTGACAGAGAGACTGACATATTAACTGACGGCCAAACTGACCGACTAACAGACACACTGACAGGCCGACTGATGGTGGACGAAATAACAGACGGAAAGAATGAGTGACGAATAAATTGAGCGTCTGATGGACGGACCTACTGGTGGAGTGTGACTGATAAAGTGACTGACATACTACCTGACGTCTGGACTGACCGACTTACAGACACACTGACAGGCCGACTGATGGACGGACGTACTGGTGGAGTGTGACTGACAGCGAGACTGACATTCTAACTGACGGCCAGACTGACCGACTAAAAGTCACACTGACAGACCGACTGATGGTATACGAACTGACAGACGGACAGAGTGAGTGACGAGTAGAGTGACCGACTGGCTGAGAGACCGACTGATGGACGGGTTTACTGGTGGTGTGAGAATGACAGAGTAACTTACATACTAGCTGACAGCCAGACTGACCGACTAACAGACACACTGAAACACCGACTGATGGTTGACGAACTGACATACGGACAGAGTGAGTGTTGAGCAGAGTGACTGACTGGCTGAAAGACCGACTGATGTACGGACGTACTTGTGGAGTATGACTAACAGAGAGACTGACTTACTAACTGACGGATAGACGGACCGACTAACAGGAATACTGACAGACCGACTGATGGTGGACGAAGTGACAGACGGGCAGAGTGGGTGACGAGCAGAATGAACGACTTTCTTAGAGACAGACTGATGGACGGTCTTTCTAGTGGAGTGGGAATGACTAAGAGACTGACATACTAGCTGACGGCCAGACTGACCGAGTATAAGTCACACTGACAGGCCGACTGATGGTGGACGAACTGACTGACGGACAGAGTCAGTGACGAGTAGAGTGTCTTACTGACTGAGAGACAGACTGATGGACGAAAGTACTGGGGGATTGTGACTGACTGAGAGACTGACATACTAGCTGACGGCTAGACTGACCGAGTAAAAGTCACACTGACAGGCCGACTGATGGTGGACGAACTAACAGACGGACAGAGTGAGTGACGAGTAGAGTGTCTTACTAACTGAGAGACACACTGATGGACGGACGTACTGGGGGAGTGTGACTGACTGAGAGACTGACATACTAGCTGACGGCCAGACTGACCGAGTAAAAGTCACACTGACAGGCCGACTGATGGTGGACGATCTGACAGACGGACAAAGTGAGTGACGAGTAGAGTGTCTTACTGACTGAGAGACAGACTGATGGACGGACGTACTGGGGGAGTGTGACTGACTGAGAGAATGACATACTAGCTGACGGCCAGACTGACCGAGTAACAGGCATACTGACAGGCCGACTGATGGTGGACGAAGTGACAGACGGGCAGAGTGGGTGATGAGCAGAATGAACGACTTTCTTAGAGATAGACTGATGGACGGTCTTTCTGGTGGAGTGGGAATGACTAAGAGACTGACATACTAGCTGACGGCCAGACTGACCGAGTATAAGTCACACTGACAGGCCGACTGATGGTTGACGAACTGACTGACGGACAGAGTCAGTGACGAGTAGAGTGTCTTACTGACTGAGAGACAGACTGATGGACGAAAGTACTGGGGGATTGTGACTGACTGAGAGACTGACATACTAGCTGACGGCTAGACTGACCGAGTAAAGTCACACTGACAGGCCGACTGATGGTGGACGAACTGACAGACGGACAGAGTGAGTGACGAGTAGAGTGTCTTACTGAGTGAGAGACACACTGATGGACGGACGTACTGGGGGAGTGTGACTGACTGAGAGACTGACATACTATCTGACGGCCAGACTGACCGAGTAAAAGTCACACTGACAGGCCGACTGATGGTGGACGATCTGACAGACGGACATAGTGAGTGACGAGTAGAGTGTCTTACTGACTGAGAGACAGACTGATGGATGGACGTACTTTGGGAGTGTGACTGACTGAGTGAATGACATACTAGCTGACGGCCAGACTGACCGAGTAAAAGTCACACTGACAGGCCGACTGATGGTGGGCAAACTGACAGACGGACAGAGTGAGTGACGTGTAGATTGTCTTACTGACTGAGAGACAGACTGATGGACGGACGTACTTTTGGAATGTGACTGACAGAGAGAATGACATACTAACTGACGGCCAAATTGACCGACTAACAGACACACTGACTGGCTGACTGATGGTGGATGAATTGATAAACGGTCAGAGTGTCCGACTGGCTGAGAGACAGACTAATGGCCGTACGCACTGTTGGAGTGTGACTGACAGAGAGACTGACATACCGATTGATGGTTGACGAACTGACAGACGGACAGAGTGAGTGACGTGCAGAGTGATCTGGTGGTGTGTGACTGACATCAATTGACGGCCAGACTGACAGACTAACAGACACATTGACAGGCCGACTGATGGTGGACGAACTGACAGAGGGATAGGGTGAGTGATGAGCAGAGTTGACCGACAAGCTAAAAGACCGACTGATGGACGAACATACTTGTGGAGTGTGACTAACAGAGAGACTGACTTATAATTTGACGGATAGACGGACAGTTGGATGGAGTAACAGTCATACTGACAGGTCGACTGATGGTGGACGAAGTGACAGACGGACGGAATGAGGGACAAGCAGTGTGTCCGACTGACTGATAGACAGACTGATGAACGGACGTACTGGTGTAGTGTGACTGACTGAGAGACTGACATACTAACTGACGGCCATATTGACCGACTAACAGACACAGTGACTGGCTGACTGATGGTGGACGAAGTGATAGACGGACAGAGTGACCGACTGACTGAGAGACAGACTGATGGACGTACGTACTGGTGGAGTGTGACTGATAGAGAGACTGACATCCTAACTGACGGCCAGATTGACCGACTAACAGACACACTGACTGGCTGACTGATGGTGGATGAACCGACAGACGGATAGAGTTAGTGACGAGCAGAGTGACTGTCTGGCTGAGAGACCGACTGATGGATCGACGTACTGGTGGAGTGTGACGGACAGAGAGACTGAGGGTCGGACAGACACTCTGATAGGCCGACTGATGGTGGACGACCTGAGAGACGGACAGAGTCAGTGACGAGCAGAGTGACCGACTGATGGACGGGCTTACTGGTGGTGTGAGACTGACAAAAAGACTGATGTACTACCTGACGGCCAGACTGACCGACTAACAGACACACTGACACACCGACTGATGGTGGACGACCTGACAGACGGATAGAGTGAGTGTTGAGTGGAGTTGAAGGACTAGCTGAAAGACCGACTGATGGACGGACGTACTTGTGGAGTGAGACTGACTGATAGACAGACATACTAGCTGACGACCAGACTGAGCGACTAAAAGTCACACTGTCAGCCTGACTGATGGTATACGAACTGACAGACGGACAGAGGCAGTGACTAGCAGATTGACCGACTGGCTGTGAGACCGACTGATGGATGGGCTTACTGGTGGTGTGAGATTGACAGAGAGACTGATATACTAGCTGACGGCCATTTTGACCGACTAACAGTCACACTGACAGACCGACCGATGGTTGACGAACTGACAGACGGACAGAATAAGTGATGAGCAGATTGTCCGACTGGCTGAGAGACCAACTGATGGACGGACATACTGGTCGAGTGTGACTGACAGGGAGACTGACCGACTAACAGACACTCAGACAGGCCGACAGATGGTGGACGAACTGACAGACGGACAGAATGAGTGACGAGCAGATGATCGACTGGCTGAGAGACCGACTGATGGACGGACGTACTGGTGGAGTGTTATTGACAGAGACTGACGCACTAACTGTCGGCCAGACTGACCGACTAACAGACACACTGACATACCGACAGATGGGTAACGAAATGACAGACGGACAGAGTGAATGACGAGTAGAGTGACTGACTGGCTGAGAGACCGACTGATGGACAGACGTAATGGTGGAGTGTGACTAACAGAGAAACAGACATATTAACTTACGGCCAAACAGACCAAATAACAGACACACTGACAGGTCGACTGTTGGTGGGCGAACTGATAGACGAACAGAGTGAGTGACGAGCAGAGTGACCGACTGGATGAGAGACCGCCTGGCTGATAGACCGACTGATGGACGGACATACTGGTGGAGTGTGACTGACAAAGAGATTGACGGCCAGACGGATCGACTAACAGACATACTAACAAGTCGACTGATGGTGCACGAACGGAGAGAAGGACAGAGTGAGGGACGAACAGAATGACCGCCTGGCTGATAGACCGACTGATGGACGGGCTTAGTGGTGGTGTGAGACTGATAGAGAGACTGACATACTAGCTGACGGCCAGATTGACCGACTAACTGACAGAAAGATAGATTGAGTGACGAGCAGAGGGATCGACTTGCAGAGAGTCAGACTGATGGACGGTCTTACTGGTTGAGTGTGACTGACAGTGAGACTGACATTCTAACTGACGGCCAGACCAACCGACTAAAAGTCACACTGACAGACCGACTGATGGTATACGAAACGACAGACGGACAGAGTAAGTGACGATTGACCAACTGCCTGAGAGACCGACTGATGGACGGACGTATTGGTGGAGTGTGACTGACCGAGAGACTGACATTATAACTGACGGCCAGACTGACCAACTAACAGACACACTGACAGGTCGACCGATATTGGACGAACTGACAGATAGACAGAGACAGTGACGAGCAGGGTGACAGACTGGCTGAGAAACCGACTGATGGACGGGCTTACTGGTGGTGTGAGACTGACAGAGAGACTGACATACTAGCTTACGGCACCACTGAAGGACTAACAGTCACACTGACACACCGACTGATGGTTGACGAACTGACAGACGGAAAGGATGAGTGACGAGCAGATTGACCGACTTGCTGGGAGACCGACTAATTGACGGACGTACTAGCGGAGTGTGACTGATAACGTGACTGACATACTACCTGATGTCCGGAATGACTGATTTACAGTCACACTGACAGGCCGACTGATGGTGGAATAACTGACAAACGGACAGAGTGAGTGACGAGCAGAGGGATCGACTGGCTGAGAGACCAACTGATGGACGGACGTACTGGTGGAGTGTGACTGACAGTGAGACTGACACTCTAACTGACGGCCAGACTGACCGACTAACAGACACACTAACTTTCAGCCAGACTGACCGACTAACAGACACACTGACAGACCGACTGTTGGTGGACGAACCGACAGACGGACAGAGTGAGTGACGAGCAGAGTGACCGACTGGCTGAGAGACCGACTGATGGACGGGCTTACTGGTGGTGTGACACTGACAGAGAGACTTACATACTACCTGTCAGCCGGACTGACAGACTTACAGACACACTGACAGGCCGGTTGATGGACGGACGTACTGGAGGAGTGTGACAGACATACTAACTTTAGGCCAAATTGACCGACTAAAAGACACATTGAGTGGCTGACTGATGGTAGAAGAAGAAGTGACAGACGGACAGAGTCACCGACTTGCTGAGAGACTGACAGAGAGACTGACATACTAGCTGACGGACATACTGACCGACTAACAGACATACTGACAGGCCGACTGATGGTGGACGAAATAACAGACGGAAAGAATGAGTGACGAATAGATTGACCGACTGATGGACGGACCTACTGGTGGAGTGTAACTGACAGGGAGACTGATATACTAACTGACGGACAGATTGACCGACTAACAGACAAACTGACTGGCTGACTGTTGGTGGACGAAGTGACAGACGGACAGAGTCACAGACTGGCTGAGTGACCGACTGGTGGAGTGTTACTAACAGAGACTGACACACTAACTGTTGGCCAGACTGACCGACTAACAGACACACTGACAGACCGACTAATGGTGGACGAACCGACAGACGGACAGAGTGATTGACGAGCAGAGGGACCGACTGGATGAGAGACCGACTGATGGACGGACGTACTGGTGGTGTGTGACTGACATTTCAATTGACGGCCAGACTGACCGAGTAACAGACTCACAGACAGGCAGACTGATGGTGGATGAACTGACAGATGGACAGAAAGAGTGACGAGCAGATTGACTGACTGGCTGAGAGACCTTCAAATGGACGGATGTACTGGTGGAGTGTGACTGATAAAGTAACTGACATACTACCTGACGGTTGGAATGACCGACATACAGACACACTGACAGGCTGACTGATGGTGGACGAAGTGACAGATGGACAGAGTGACCGACTGGCTGAGAGGTAGACTGATGGACGTACGTGCTGGTGGAGTGTGACTGACAGAGAGACTGACATACTAACTGACGGCCAGACTGACCGACTAACAGACATACTGACAGACCGACCGATGGTATACGAACTGACAGCCGACAGTGTGAGTGATGAGCAGAGTGACCGATTGGCTGAGAAACCGAGTGATTGAGGGGCTTACTGGTGGTGTGAGACTGACAGAGAGAGTGACATACTAGCTGACGGCCAGACTGATCGACTAACAGACTCACTGTTATATTGACAGATGGTTGACGAAATAACAGACGGACAGACTGACCGACTAACAGACACACTGACAGGTTGAATGATGGTGAACGAACCGACAGAAAGGGAGTGTGAGTGACGAGCAGAGAGACAGACTGATAGAGAGACCGTAGATTGACAAGTAGAGTGACCGCCTGGCTGATAGACCGACTGATGGACGGACATACTGGTGGTTTGTGACAGACATATCAATTGACGGCCAGACTGACCGACTAACAGACACACTGACATACCGACAGATTGGTAACGAAATGACAGACGGACAGAGTGAATGATGAGAAGAGTTACTGACTGGATGAGAGACCGACTGGATGAGAGACCGACTGATTGACGGTGGACCGACCGATTGACTGGTGGAGTGTGACTGATGGCGAGACTGACCTACTAACTGACAGCGAGACTGAACGACTAACAGACACACTGACAGGTCAACTGGTGGTGGACGAACTGACAGACGGACATAGTGAGGGTCAAGTAGAGTGACCGCCTGGCTGATAGAACGAATGATGGACGGACGTACTGGTGGAGTGTGACTGACAAAGAGATTGACGGCCAGACGGACCGACTAACAGACACACTGACAGGTCGACTGATGGTGCACGAATGGAGAGAAGGACAGAGTGAGGGACGAACAGAATGACCGCCTGGCTGATAGACCGACTGATGGACGGACGTACTGGGGGTGTGTGACTGACATATCAATTGACGGCCAGACTGACCGACTAACAGAAACACTGACAGGCCGACTGATGGTGGACGAACTGACAGACATATAGAGTGAGTGATGAGCAGAGTTGACCGACTAGCTATGAGGACCGACTGATGGACGGACGTACTGGTGGAGTGTGACTGAAAGAGAGACTGACCAACTAACAGACACACTGACAGGACGACTGATGGTGGACGTACTGACAGACGGATGGAGTTAATGACGAGCAGAGTGAATGACTGACTGAGAGACAGACTGATAGACGGACGTACTGGGGGAGATAGACTGAGAGACTGACATACTAGCTGACGGCCAGACTGACCGAGTAAAATTCACACTGACAGCCCGATTGATGGTATAGGAACGGACAGACGGACAGAGTCAGTGACGAGCAGAGTGACCGACTGACCGACTAACTGACAGAAAGACAGAGTGAGTGACGAGCAGAGGGATCGACTGGCTGAGAGTCAGACTGATGGACGGTCTTACTGGTTGAGTGTGACTGACAGAGAGACTGACACTATAACTGACGGCCAGACTGACCAACTAACAGACACACTGACAGGTCGATTGATATTGGACGAACTGGCAGACAGACAGAGACAGTGACGAGCAGGGTGACCGTTTGGCTGGGAGACCGACTAATGGACGGACGTACTAGCGGAGTGTGACTGATAACGTGACTGACATACTACCTGATGGCCTCACTGACAGTGAGACTGACATTCTAACTGACGGCCAGACCGACCGACTAAAAGACACACTGACAGACCGACTGATGGTATACGAACTGACAGACGGACAGAGTAAGTGATGAGCAGATTGACCAACTTGCTGAGAGACCGACTGATGGACGGACGTACTGGTGGAGTGTGACTGACGGAGAGACTGACGGCCAGACTGACCGACTAACAGACACACTGACATACCGACTGATGGTTGACGAACTGACAGACGGACAGAGTGATTGAGGAGCAGGTTGACTGACTGCCTGAGAGACCGACTTATGTACGGACGTACTGGTGGAGTGTGACTGACAGAGAGACTGACACTATAACTGACGGCCAGACTGACCAACTAACAGACACACTGACAGGTCGATTGATATTGGACGAACTGGCAGACAGACAGAGACAGTGACGAGCAGGGTGACCGTTTGGCTGGGAGACCGACTAATGGACGGACGTACTAGCGGAGTGTGACTGATAACGTGACTGACATACTACCTGATGGCCGGACTGACTGATTTACAGTCACACTGACAGGCCGACTGAAGGTGGAATAACTGACAGACGGACAGAGTGAGTGACGAGCAGAGGGATCGACTGGCTGAGAGACCAACTGATGGACGGACGTACTGGTGGAGTGTGACTGACAGTGAGACTGACATTCTAACTGACAGCCAGACTGACCGACTAACAGACACACTAACTGTCAGCCAGACTGACCGACTAACAGACACACTGACAGACCGACTGTTGGTGGACGAACCGACAGACGGACAGAGTGAGTGACGAGCAGAGTGACCGATTGGCTGAGAGACCGACTGATGGACGGGCTTACTGGTGGTGTGACACTGACAGAGAGACTGACATACTACCTGTAAGCCGGACTGACAGACTTACAGACACACTGACAGGCCGATTGATGGACGGACGTACTGGAGGAGTGTGACAGACATACTAACTTTAGGCCAAATTGACCGACTAAAAGACACATTGAGTGGCTGACTGATGGTAGAAGAAGAAGTGACAGACGGACAGAGTCACCGACTTTCTGAGAGACTGACAGAGATACTGTTATACTAGCTTACGGACATACAATTGACCGACTAAAAGTCAGACTAACAGCCCGAGTGATGATATACGAACTGATAGACGGACAGAGTCAGTGACGAGCAGATTGACCGACTGACTGAGAAACCGTCTGATGGACGGGCGTACTGGTGGAGTGTGACTGACAGAGAGACTGACATAATAACTGACGGCCAGACTGACCGACTAACAGACATACTGACAGGCCGACTGTTGGTATACGAACTGACAGCCGACAGTGTGAGTGACGAGTAGAGTGACTGACTGGCTGAGAAACCAAGTGATTGAGGGGCTTACTGGTGGTGTGAGACTGACAGAGAAAGTGACATACTAGATGACGGCCAGACTGAACGACTAACAGACACACAGAGAGGCCAACTGGTGGTGGACGAACTGACAGACGGACAGAGTGAGGGACAATTAGAGTGACCGCCTGGCTGATAGACCGACTGATGGACGGACATACTGGTGGTGTGTGACAGACATATCAATTGACGGCCAGACTGACTGCGTAACTGACACACTGACAGGCCGATTGAAGGTGGACGAACTGATAGACGGATAGAGTGAGTGATAAGCAGAGTTGACCGACTAGCAGAAAGACCGACTGATGGACGGACGTACTTGTGAAGTGTGACTAACAGAGAGACTGACATACTAAAAGACGGATAGACGGGCCGACTAACAGACATACTGACTGGCTGACTGATGGTGGACGAAGTGACCGACTAACTGAGATATAAGTCACACTACACTGAGAGACCGATTGATGGTATACGAACTGACAGACGGACAGATTGAGTGACGATCAGAGTGACCGACTGGCTGAGAGACTGACTGATAAACGGACGTACTGGTGGAGTGTTACTGACAGAGACTGAAACACTAACTCTTGGCCAGACTTACCGACTAACAGACACACTGACAGACCAACTGATGGTGGACGAACTGACAGCGGACAGAGGGAGTGACGAGCAGAGTGACCGACTGGCTGAGAGTCCGAGTGAAGGATGGGTTTACTGGTGGTGTGAGACTGACAGAGATACTGACAAACTAGCTGACGGCCAGACCGACCAACTAACAGACACACTGACAGGCTGACTGATGGTGGACGAACTGACAGACGGACAGAATGAGTGATGAGCAGAGGGATCGACTGGCTGAGAGACCAACTGATGAATGGACGTACTGGTGGAGTGTGACTGACACAGATACTGACGGCGAGACTGACCGACTAACAGCCACTCTGACAGGCCGACTAATGGTGGACGAACTGACAGACGGACAGAGTGAGGGACAATTAGAGTGACCGCCTGGCTGATAGACCAACTGAGGGACGGACGTACTGGAGGAATGTTACTGTCAGAGACTGACACACTAACTGTCGGCCAGACTGACCGACCAACAGACACACTGACAGACCGACTGATGGTGGACGAACTGACAGCGGACCGAGTGAGTGACGAGCAGAGTGACCGACTGGCTGAGAGACCGACTGATGGACGGACGTACTGGTGGAATGTGACTGTCAGAGAGTCAGACATACTATCTGTCGGCCAGACTGACCAACTAACTGACACAATGACAGATCGACTGATGGTGGACGAACATACAGACGGACAGAGTGAGTGACGAGCAGAATGATCAACTGGCTGAGAGACAGTCTGATGGACGGGTTTGCTGGGGGTGTGAGAATGACAGAGTAACTGACATACTAGCTGACGGCCAGACTGACCGACTAACAGACACACTGACATACCGACTGATGGTTGACGAACTGACAGACGGAAAGAATGAGTGACGAGCAGATTGTCCGACTGGCTGGGAGACAGACTAATGGACGGACGTACTGGCGGAGTGTGAATGAAAGAGAGACTGTTGGCCAGACTGACCGACTTACAGACACACTGATAGACCGACTGATTGTGGACGAACTGACAGCGGACAGAGTCAGTGACAAGCAGAGTGACCGACTGGCTGAGAAACCGACTGATGGACGGGCGTACTGGTGGTGTGTGACTGACAAAGAGACTGACATAATAACTAACGGCCAGACTGACCGGCTAAGAGACACACTGACAGGCCGACTCATGGTGGACGAAATGACAGACGGAAAGAATGAGTTACGAGCAGATTGACCGACTGGCTGAAGGACCGACTGATGGACGGACCTACTGGTGGAGTGTGACTGATAAAACAATTGACATGCTACCTGACGGCCAGACAGACCGATTTACAGACACACTGACAGTCCGACTGATGGACGGACGTACTGGTAGAGTGTGACTGACAGAGAGATTGACATACTAACTGACGGCCATATTGACCGACTAACAGACACACTGACAGGCTGACTGATGGTGGACGAAGTGACAGACGGACAGAGTGACCGACTAGCTGTGACATAAGTCACACTGACAGACGGACTGATGGTATACGAACAGACAGACGGGCAGAGTGAGTGACGAGCAGAGTAACCGACTAGCTGAAAGACCGACTGATGTACGGACGTACTTGTGGAGTATGACTAACAGAGAGACTGACTTACTAACTGACGGATAGACGGTCCGACTAACAGGCATACTGACAGACCGACTGATGATGGACGAAGTAACAGACGGACAGAGTGAGTGACGAGCAGAATGACCGACTGCCTTAGAGACAGACTGATGGACGGTCTTACTGGTGGAGTGTGAATGACTAAGAGACTGACAAACTAGCTGACGGCCAGACTGACCGACTAAATGTCACACTGACAGCCCGACTGATGGTATACGAACTGATAGACGGACAAAGTCAGTCACGAGAAGAGTGACCGACTGTTGGACGGACGTATTGATGGTGTGTGATTTACAGAGAGGCTGACATACTAACTGTCGGCAAGACTAACCGACTAACAGATACACTGACACACCGACTGATGGTTGACGAACTGACCGACGGACAGAGTAAGTGACGAGCAGAGTGACTGACTGGCTGAGGGACCGCGCGATGGACGGACGAACTGGTAGAGTGTCGCTGATAGAGAGACCGAGATAATAACTGTCGTCCAGACTTACCGACTAACAGACACTCAGACAGGTCGACTGATGGTGGACGAACTGACTTATGGATGGATTTAGTGAAGAGCAGACTGATGGATGGGCTTACTGTTGGTGTGAGACTGACAGAGAGCCTGACATACTATCTGACGGCCAGACTGACAGACTAACAGACACACTGACAGGCCGACTGATGGCGGTTGAACTGACAGATGGACAGAGTGAGTGACGAGCAGGTGACCGACTGGCTGAGGGACCGACTGATGGACGGACGTACTGGTGGAGTGTGACTGACAGAGAGACTGACGTCCAGACTGACCAACTAACAGACACACTGACATATCGACTGATGGTTGACGAACTGACAGACGGACAGAGTGAGTGACGAACAGAGTGACCCACTGGCTGAGAAACCCACTGATGGACGGGCTTACTGGTGGTGTGAGACTGACAGAGAGGCTGACATACTAGCTGATGGCAAGACTGACCGACTAACAGACACACTGACACACCGACCGATGATTGACGAACTGACCGACGGACAGAGTGAGTGACGAGCAGAGTGACTGACTGGCTGAGAGACCGACTGATGGACGGACGTACTGGTAGAGTGTGACTGACAGCGAAACTGACATATTAAATGACGGCCAGACTGACCAACTAACAGACACACTTACAGGTCGACTAATGGTGGACGAAATGACAGACGGATAGAGTGAGTGATTAGCAGAGTTGACCGACTAGCTGAAAGGCCGACTGATGGACGGACGTACTGGTGGACTGTGACTGACAGAGAGACAGACGGCCAGACTGACCAACTAACGGACACACTGACATACCGACCGATGGTTGACGAACTGGTGCAGTGTGACTGACAGAGAGACTGACATATTAACTGACGGCCAGACGGACCAACTAACAGACATACTGACAGGTCGACTGATGGTGGACGAACTGACAGACGGGCAGAGTGAGTGACGAACAGAGTGACGCACTGGCTGAGAAACCGACTGATGGACGGGCTTACAGGTGGTGTGAGACTGACAGAGAGACTGACATACTAGCTGACGGCAAGACTGACCGACTAACAGACACACTGACACACCGATTGATGATTGACGAACTGACCGACGGACAGAGTGACCGACTGACATCGAGACTGACGACCAGACTGACCCACCAACAGAAACTCAGACAGGCCGTCTGATGGTGGACGAACTGACAGACGGACAGAGTGATTGACGAGCAGATTGTCCGACTGGCTGGGAGACCAACTGATGGACGGACGTACTGGTGGAGTGTGACTGATAAAGTGATTGACATGCTACCTGACGGCCGGACTGACCGATTTACAGACACACTGACAGTCCGACTGATGGACGAACGTAGTGGTGGAGTGTGACTGACATACTAACTGACGGATAGATTGACCGACTAGCTGAGATATAAGTCACACTGACAGACCGACTGAATGTATACGAACTGACAGACGGATAGAGTGAGTGACGAGCAGAGTGACCGACTGGATGAGAGACAAACTGATGGACGGACGTACTGGTGGAGTGTTACTGACAGAGACTGACACACTAACTGTCGGCCAGACTGACCAACTAGAAGACACACTGACAGGTCGACCGATGGTGGACGAACTGACAGACGGACAGAGTGAGAACGAGCAGAGTGACTGACTGGCTGAGAAACCGACTGATGGACGGACGTACTGGTGGAGTGTGACTGACATATCAATTGACGGCCATACTGACCGACTAACAGACACACTGAGAGGCCGACTGATCGTGGACGAAGTGACTGACGGACAGAGAGAGTGACGAGCAGAGTGTCCGACTGACAGAGAGACAGACTGATGGACGTACGTACTGGTGGAGTGTGATTGATTGAGAGACTGACATACTAGCTGACGGCCAGACTGACCGACTAAAAGTCACACTGACAGCCCAACTGATGGTATACGAACTGACAGACGGATAGAGTCAGTGACGAGCAGAGTTTCCGACTGACTGAGAGACAGACTTATGGACGTACGTACTGGTGGAGTGTGACTGACAGAGAGACTGACATACTAACTGACGGCTAGATTGACCGACTAACGGATACACTGACTGGCTGACTAATGGTGGACGAACTGACAGACGGATAGAGTGAGTGACAAGCAGAGTGACCGACTGGCTGAGAGACTGACTAATGGACGGTCTTACTGGTGGAGTGTGAGTGACAGTGGGACTGACATTCTAACTAACGGCCAGACTGACCGACTAAAAGGCAAACTGACAGACCGATTGATGGTGGACGAACCGACAGACGGAAAGAGTGTGTGACGAGCAGAGTTACCGACTGGCTGAGAGCCTGACTGATGGACGGGCTAACTGTTGGTGTGAGACTGACAGAGAGACTGACATACTACCTGACGACCAGACTCACCGACCAACAGACACTCTGACAGGCCGACTGATGGTGGAAGAACTTACAGGCGGACAGAGTGAGTGATGAGGAGAATGACCGACTGGCTGAGAGACAGACTGATGGACGGTCTTACTTGTGGAGTGTGATTGACAGTGAGACTGACATTCTAACTGACGGCCAGACTGACCGACTAAAAGTCAAACTGACAGACCGACTGATGGTAAACGAACCGACAGACGGAAAGAGTGTGTGACGAGCAGAGTGACCGACTGGCTGAGAGACTGACTGATGGACGGGCTTTTACTGGTGGTGTGAGACTGACAGAGAGACTGACATACCACCTGACGGCCGGACTGATCGGCTTTCAGACACACTGACAGGTCGACTGATGGACAGACGTACTGGTGGAGTGTGACTGACAGAGAGAGTGACATACTAACTGACGGCCAAATTGACCGAATAACAGACACATTGACTGGCTGACTGATGGTGGACGAAGTAACAGACGGACAGAGGCACCGACTGGCTGAGTGACCGAGTGATGGACGGACATACTGGTGAAGTGTTACTGATAGAGTCTGACACACTAACTGTCGGCCAGAGTGACCGACTAACAGACACCCTGACAGACTGACTGATGGTGGACGAACTGACTGCGGTCAGAGTGAGTGACGAGCAGAGTAACCGACTGGCTGAGGGACCGACTGGTGGACGGAGTACTGGTGGAGTGTGACTGACAGAGAGACTGACATATTATCTGACGGCGAGACTGACCAACTAACAGACACACTGACAGGTCGACTGATGGTGGTCGAACTGACAGATGGACAGAGTGATTGACGAGCAGAGGGACCGACTGGCTGAGAGACCGACTGATAGACTGACGTACTGGCGGAGTGTGACTGACGGCGAGAACGACCTACTAACTGACAGCCAGACTGACCGATTAATAGACACACTAACAGGCCAACTGTATGTGGACGAACTGAAAGACGGATAGAGTGAGGGACGAGTAGAGTGACCGACTGGCTGAGAGACCGATTGATGGACGGACGAACTGGTGGAGTGTGACTGATAGAGTGACTGACATACTACCTTGACTGCCGGACTGACCGACTAACAGACAGACCGTCAGGACAACTGATGGCGGACAAAGTGACAGACGAACAGACTGAGTGACTGCTAATAATTGAGAGACTGTCGGACGTACAGACTGACAGGCAGACTGAGTATTTGACAGAGTGTCAGACGGACAGAGTGACTGACGAACAGCTAGAAGTACTTGACGGACAGATGGACAGAATAACTGGCAGTTAGACTGACAGAAGGACAGACAGACAGTTGGTTAGGCTGACTGACGGACAGGCTGACTAACGGACAAACAGACAGATCGACAGACTGACGGACTGATTTACAAACGGAAAGACGGACAGACATAATGACAAACCGACTGACGGACAGACTGACCATTTGTGTGATAGAGTGACAGGCGTACATATTTACTGTAAGGCTTGCGGACGTTTAGACTGACAGACTGTCCGAATACTTGACAGACTGACAGATGGACAGTAAGACTGACATATTGACTGACTAACTGACAGACGGATAGACTGACAGGCTAACAGGCTGACCGACATACAGAATAACTGACGGGTAGACTGACTAAGTGACAGACTGACCAATTACATTACAGACCGGCAGACTGACTGTCATACTGACTTACGGGCAGACTGACAGACGGACAGAGTCATAGACGGACAATTGAACAGTCTGATCCACAACTTGACAGACTGACAGACAAACTAACAGAGGGTCAGACTGACGGACATACTGACTGACAGACCGACAGAATGATGGAATGACCAATTACGTGAGAGACTGACAGACAGACTGAGATACAGCCAGACTGACAGACGGACAGCAGACTGGTGAAAGGACTGACAGACTGTCAGACGGACAGACTGAGAAACGGAAAGGCGGGCAGACGGACAGACTAACCGACGGATAGACAGACTGATACACACATTGACAGACAGACAAATTCACAGACGGACAGACAGTTAGACTGACGTACGGACAGGGTGACAGGCAGACATATGGACAGGCTGATAGACGAACAGACCGACAGACAGATAGAGAGACGGACAGACTAACTGATGGACAGACTGACAACAACCAAACTGACAGACGGACAGGCGGTTAGACTGACAGGCTTAAAGACTGATTGACGGACAGAGGGATTAACTGACAGACTGACTGCAGGACAAGCCGACATACGTACTGACCGACTGACCGACAGACTGACTGACGGACAGACAAACTGATAGATGGACAGACTGACAGACATACAGACTGACGGACAGACTGACAAACTGAATGACTGATAGACTTACAGACCGACAGACGGACAGACTGACTGACTGACAGACTAACAGAATTACAGATCGACAGACGGACAGACTAACATACTTACAGACTGACTGACGGACAGAGTGACAGACTTATAGACTGACATACTGGCAGACTGACTTACGGACAGACAAACCTACTGAGAGACAGGCAGTCGGATAGACGGACAGTCTGATAGACTGACATAAAGTTTGACAGATTTACAAACGGAAAGAGTAGCCTACTGATATACAAACTGACACACTGTCGGACGTTTAGATTCACTGGGACAGTGTGGCAGACTGACGACCGACAGACGACCTGACTGAGAGATAGCCAGACTATGGACTGACAGAATGACTGAAAGAAAAAAGACTAGATTTATAATCTCACCGTCATAATGTGAGACTTTAAGGCTAAACTAGAGAGTCTTTAGTTTTATAATCTTACCGTCATATTGTGAGACTTTAAGGCTAAACTAGGAGTCTTTAGATTTATAATCTCACCGTCATAATGTGAGACTTTAGAGCTAAACTAGAAAGTATTTAGTTTTATAATCTCAAGGTCATAACGTGAGACTTTAAGGCTAAACTAGAGGGTCTTTAGATTTACAATTTCAAGGACAATAATGTGAGACTTTAAGGCTAAACTAGAGAGTCTTAGGATTTATATTCTCAAGGCCATAACGTGAGATTTTAAGGCTAAACTAGAAAGTCTTTAGATCTATAATCTCACCGTCATAATGTGAGACTTTAGGGCTAAACTAGAGAGTCTTTAGATTTATAATTTAATGTCTCTAACCTAAAGTGTAAATAAATTCAGTAAACTATTCAGATTATCAATTAGAAGTTTAGGCTATCACTATTCACGAAGTTACGAAGCTCTATAACATATTTCTATTGGTCAGTAAAATGTCAGAGTATTTGGTAACATATCAGACGCCATTCAGATATTGAGAGCTGTTCAGTAGCATAGACTACCCAGTAAAATAATCAGCCATATGAGTCGCATGCTTTAACTACTGAGTAACATATTCAGAATTACACCCAACACTAGCTATGCCTACTCTGGAACATACTAGACTACTAGTAACGTGTCAGACTTGTTTCTCCTACTAAGTAAGTCTGTCAGAGGTCTCAGAGCATGTGAAACGACTCATATTGAAAACTATTCAGTAGCATAGTCAGTGATAAACTTAGGTTGAGGATCATATTCTGGCTTCTCAGTAACACAACCAGCACCTCATCAGATTACTCAGTACCAAACTAAATGTGTATTGACTTTTAATTTTCAAACGGACATTTAGTTTATGTAATATATAATTTCGAACTACTGATGAAGAGTCACTGTACCATATTCATCTAATGTGTCTTCTGAACGCCGGTTAACCGCAATACAAATCACAAAAGCCTGCACATAAATGCTTGTCAGCAGTGAGAGAGCTGTCTCCGACAGGTTTAGTTTAATTAACTGCCAATATCTCTTCATTATAAAGTAAAATTACCTGCTAAATTGTTTTAATCGATTGGAAATTTTTATTAAAAAAAACTTATCTAAAAGCAAGTAATATAAACAAAAAATTGTTTAAAGTCCATTCCTACTCAAGTTGACAAAAGCTAAATTTTAATTTAGATGCTTTTTATTAAATAAATACAATTGTTATAAATGAACTAACATAACCTATGCGTTAAAACTGCTGTTCATCCACATAACCTATAACATAAAATCAGCTGTTTTATTAAATCATTTGTTTATCGTTTATTTAAAGGCAAATGGGACGAAATAATTATATTGCATACACTGCTCCTTTTGTGAGAAGTATTACCATCATGTAAAACTAAATTTAATTCGTTAATAAATTTAATTAATGAAATAGTGCTTGAATAAAACTGTATTAACATCAATTATCATCCACTAAAAGTTTCAAAAAATGTATTTGAACTAGAGTGGATGAATAAAAAGTATTTTATTAACGATTGAACATTTGAAAAAAAATCGAGCTATTGACAATGGATATGAAAATGATCGATAAATTATAAGCACAACTAGAGTAGGGAAGTTGAAGACTCTCACTATACAATGCAAATGAAACTATTTTGAAAATTGTTTCATCTCCTCATAACTAATAAAATTTATTCACATTAATTTATTTTCAATTCCTTCTATTAATTCACAATTGTCTTATATATATATATATATATATATATATATATATATATATATATATATATATATATATATATATCAATAACAACTCAGGTTATTCAAAAAGAAGAATATTAATTTATATTCAAAGCTTTTCGTTGATAAACAGTATCAACGTCATCAGGAATCAACAGCCTGTGTTGATTTTGACTATTAAATAAGAAAACATTATATATATATATATATATATATATATATATATATATATATATATATATCAAGCTTTCAATCGGTAATAAAATACTTTTTATTCATGTAATTAAGTTCAAATACATTTCTTAAACTTACATTGGATAACACTTTATGATAATACAGTTCTTTCAAATATTAATTCCTTAATTGAATTTGATTAATTAATTTTAATAATTAATTACTCTTTTTATTTTCTCCAACTTACTATTGTGATTCTGTCATATGTTTATACATATTTATAATTATTGTACACACACACACACACACACACACACACACACATATATATATATATATATATATATATATATATATATATATATATATATATATATATATGATGATGATGATGATTATGCTATCATGATGATGAATATATGATGTTATCATCATATGATGATGAATATATGTATATATCATGATGATGTTGGTACTGTTTACCAACGAAAAGATTTGAATATAAATTAATAAATATTCTTGTATTTGAAGAACCTATGTTGTTTTAAATTATTAAACAAGAAAACGTACTTTATATTTATATATATATATATATATATATATGCATGTTTGTATGTATGTATATGTGAGCCTTATTCATTACAAAATTGTTAAGTACATTCCTAGGAAGGTTTCTGATGATGTAACAATTGTTTCCAACATGTAATTTTAAGTGACAAAATAGCATAAAATCACACCTTCTATCTTCACTTATGCTGAAACAATTTTGAATTAAT
>JBAIZL010000002.1:81900848-81910848 GCA_036971475.1 Prosapia bicincta | reverse complement strand
ATGGTCTCAAGCTCGATCCAAGATTGAGAGACCCATCCAATGACATCTAATAAATCGATCTTCTTTAGTTTAGCTGTTAGCTCCTCACCCGATTCCAAGCACAACACCAAAGATGACAAAAGCTTATGTCTGTACTTTCTCCTGGTGCAGCTTTTTCATCTAACAGAGCCAATCTTTTAGTAGGAAGCATTCGAAAGTTTAATCCTGTCTCATCTGCATTGTAGATTTGATCCCCTGACAGTCCTTCTTTTTCAATAAACTCGTGTAGTTTGGTCTTGAAGTTACTCACGTTGTTAAGGGTCAGCTGACAGTTTTCCCCGCAGACACTGAGCAGCTTGATTCCATATCGTTGTTTCCACCTTGACAACCATTGCTCGCTGTAAACCCAGGCTCTCCTTCGTCCTTAAATTGTTCATAAAACTGAAGAGCTTCTCTTGCAGGATGGGTCCAGATATAGGCGTTCCCTTCTCCCTGTGCACACGGAACCATTGGTAAAGGGTTTCGCCGACTTTTTCGAACTCTGCACTTCTCATTATTTTTCGTTCCGCGATGGATTCTGTACACTGTCTTTTCAAACACCACGATTCAATTTCAGATTTCTTTTTCTTCCAACCAAGCACTGTAGACCTACCAATGTTCAAGTCCAACGCTATTTTATTTACGCTTCCACCACGCTCAAGTCTTTTTAGGGCACCAAACTTTGCTTCTATTGACACTGACACTTGTTTCCTCTTCTTCTCCGCCATACTGTGCTATATTCCAGCACAAAACTCGTTTAAACAATTGTCAACCACTCTCGAACAAAAGCAACTGACCACAACTGTGTCACAACAAACACTAAACTGAACGCCCAGTACAATGTAGCGAAGGTAGTTTATGACCTGCCCGGGAATCCCACGTCAACGCGCGGCGTCACGATAATGAAAGTGGCCACAAAAATCCCCAAACGTGTGCAAACAATAGCCCGCCCCAGCTGGGCAGGTAAAGGGTGCGTCGAACGACCTTGGAAACCCCAGTAACCTAGTCTGAGTCTCTAGCGCTCTCGGGCGGCCTATGTACTGATGGAAAGCTTTACGTTATGGGCGGTGTAAAAAAAATATTAATTCACCAGCCCTGTCAAATTTACGGAATGTCGAGTTTTTGGGAATCGAGTTTGAGAGGTTCTACTGTATGTTCAAATGTTCAGTCTTTAATAAAATACTTTTTATTCAGCCACTCAAATTCAAATACATTTTTTAAACTTGTAGTGGATGACTATTGATGGTAATACTGTTTTTTCCAATTAATTAAATTCAATTAAATAATTTTGCTTTCTTTTGCCGCTTAATATTGTGATTCTGTCATATGTAACTTATATGCAAGACATATTAATTGTAGTTATTTTTTTAAAAACTAATAAAATAAAATTTCTCTTTGATGACCTCAATAGAAATTGACTTAATAACATTGTTATTCTCCGATTTTATCTATTTAAATGATCATTCATATGTTGCCATTATACTTTTTATTGCCATTATACCCTCATGCACTAAATCTGTCAACCCTCATTGTAACCCACAGACAATTCGCTAAATGAATAAAATTAGTGGAATTTTCGAGCGAAATTAAATGTACATTAATGTTTCACCCGGGGCTAAACGCGTTAGACGGTACAATTAAATGGAGGAGGTTGAATGGGGTTGGGGTTGTATTGTTACGCCCTTTGTGACTCCCTTTATTAATTTCGCATCATAAGTTGAGTCATGTATCGTTTCTCGGTAGATAATTACTTAAGTTCATATTATATCCAAGTACAGAACTAACGCAATTTTCTCGGATAAACTGAGATGTTCAGTCACCCGAGCTAGATCTTTTCCTCAAACGATTACGTCGTCTGTATGACAAACTCTCTAGCTCTGCGTCTGCTGGTTTTATTTCTAAATATCTGCCCTCCTGACTTTCAGTAACTTATCAGTCGAACACTTCACAAACAGTTTTATGATAAATATAAATTTGGGAAAGTACATTTTGATAATGCCATTAAAAATTCTTTTAACCTTTTCCAATTCGTTCTATCAGTTCACACACTCCTTATTTATATCTTGTTTAAATTTTCATTCGTTATTAAAATACATTTTATTCATCGAATCGGCTTCAAATACATTTTTTAAAACTTGTAGTACATGACAATTGATGTTGATAGAGTTTTTTCAAACAATAATTTAATTAATTTTTAATTCTAAATGGGATAAATACTTTTCACAAAAAGAGGTGAGGTATGCAATATAGTTCTTTCGTCCCATTTGGCTTTAAATAAGCGATAACATGATTTAATATGACAGCTGATTTTATGTTATAGGCTATGTGGCAGAACAGCTGTTTTAACGATTAGGTTATGTTGAATTATTTACTAAAAAGTAACTATAATAAAACCTTTCTTTGTTGACCTAAATAGGAATTTTGTTTATATTACTTGAAGGCGATCTCGTTTTCCTAGATAAACGTCTTTTCAAATAATTCACTAAACATGTATATAAATATATTTATACATAAATATATAAAGTTTAAACAAATGTTCACTACATTTTAGTGACATACGATACTTGAAATGGAATTGGACATATGTGTTACACAATTAATGTAAATGTGGTAATACGAAAATAATTTAAATAAATATTTCATCAATAAATAGCTTTAATTGAAATAGAATTAGCAATTATTGACATTGAGGCTATATGTTCCAGAAACATATCAATGAAAATGGGTCCTCAATGGCAAGTGGGCTGGTCGGAGGCGACTGGGTTTATTCTTTCCTGCTGTGAGTCCGGCCCTTAGGCAAGGTTAACTGAGGGTAGATAAAGGTCCGCTTGTACTACCTGGACCGACCGATTAGAGGGGTATTCTGAGGGTATAGAGAATCGGGTCGTTCGGAAGGTTCTATTTTTGTTTTCTGGGCCCCCAGAACCCTCCAGCCCTTGTGACATCCATCCTCTAGCGAGCTACCTTTATCTTGGATGAGCATGCGATTAGTGGCCGTAAAGCGCGTGAAGGATTCTGAATGATTATCCATGTATCATGCTATTGAGCTTTTTCCATGGAAAATCAAAAGATAGTGAAATGAGCAGTGGCGGTAAGCAGTAAGAGCGGGAAACCTGGCAAGAAAGATACCCTGACAGGAATAATTCGCGCGATAGATCTTCCAGGAACTCTGGGGGATGGTTTGACCTTATTCTGTTGGATAAGAAAGAGTATTAACAAATACCTCGTTAGTGAGGATATGTTGTGGGTGAAATGCATATCTTCGTCTGCAGCCGATCGAAACTGGAATAAAATTAGTTCCGTTGGGGAACACTGCGTCCCTTAGGATGTACCCCCGCTTCATCTGAAATAAAGCATTAGACTTATATCAGTCCAGAAGCGGCCCGGTAACAAAAAAAAGTCACAGTAAGGCCATTGAGAACTTACTGGTGCCACTGGGATTAACGTCAAGCCCCTTTAGTAGAGTAGTAGAGTATTTAAGATTGGTCTCGATAATTTATGGGGGTTTGTTATACATATGGTCCCCGCAGGATACTTACCAGTGTGAAGCCGGTACATATTATCCCCGCAGGATACTTACCAGTGTGAAGCCGGTACATATGGTCCCCGCAGGATACTTACCAGTGTGAAGCCGGTACATATGGTCCCCGCAGGATACTTACCAGTGTGAAGCCGGTACATATGGTCCCCGCAGGATACTTACCAGTGTGAAGCCGGTACATATGGTCCCCGCAGGATACTTACCAGTGTGAAGCCGGTACATATTATCCCCGCAGGATACTTACCAGTGTGAAGCCGGTACATATTATCCCCGCAGGATACTTACCAGTGTGAAGCCGGTACATATGGTCCCCGCAGGATACTTACCAGTGTGAAGCCGGTACATATGGTCCCCGCAGGATACTTACCAGTGTGAAGCCGGTACATATGGTCCCCGCAGGATACTTACCAGTGTGAAGTAAGTACATATGGTCCCCGCAGGATACTTACCAGTGTGAAGTCGGTACATATGGTCCCTGCAGGATACTTACCAGTGCGAAGCCGGTACATATTATCCCCGCAGGATACTTACCAGTGTGAAGTCGGTACATATGGTCCCTGCAGGATACTTACCAGTGTGAAGCCGGTACATATGGTCCCCGCAGGATACTTACCAGTATGAAGCCGGTACATATGGTATCTGCAAGATACTTACCAGTTTGAAGTCGGTACATATGGTCTCCGCAGGATACTTACCAGTGTGAAGTCGGTACATATGGTCCCTGCAGGATACTTACCAGTATGAAGCCGGTACATATGGTATCTGCAAGATACTTACCAGTGTGAAGTCGGTACATATGGTTTCCGCAGGATACTTACCAGTGTGAAGTCGGTACATATGGTCTCCGCAGGATACTTACCAGTGTGAAGCCGGTACATACGGTATCTGCAAGATACTTACCAGTGTGAAGTCGGTACATATGGTCTCCGCAGGATACTTACCAGTGTGAAGCCGGTACATATGGTATCTGCAAGATACTTACTAGTGTGAAGTCGGTACATATGGTCTCCGCAGGATACTTACCAGTGTGAAGCCGGTACATATGGTATCTGCAAGATACTTACCAGTGTGAAGCCGGTACATATGGTATCTGCAAGATACTTACCAGTGTGAAGTCGGTACATATGGTCTCCGCAGGATACTTACCAGTGTGAAGCCGGTACATACGGTATCTGCAAGATACTTACCAGTGTGAAGTCGGTACATATGGTCTCCGCAGGATACTTACCAGTGTGAAGCCGGTACATATGGTATCTGCAAGATACTTACCAGTGTGAAGTCGGTACATATGGTCTCCGCAGGATACTTACCAGTGTGAAGCCAGTACATATGGTCCCCGCAGGATACTTACCAGTGTGAAGCCGGTACATATGGTATCTGCAAGATACTTACCAGTGTGAAGTCGGTACATATGGTCTCCGCAGGATACTTACCAGTGTGAAGCCGGTACATATGGTCCCCGCAGGATACTTACCAGTGTGAAGCCGGTACATATGGTCTCCGCAGGATACTTACCAGTGTGAAGCCGGTACATATGGTCCCCGCAGGATACTTACCAGTGTGAAGTCGGTACATATGGTCTCCGCAGGATACTTACCAGTGTGATGTCGGTACATATGGTCCCCGCAGGATACTTACCAGTGTGAAGCCGGTACATATTGTCGCCGCAGGATACTTACCAGTGTGAAGCAAGTACATATGGTCTCTGCAAGATACTTACTAGTGTGAAGCCGGTACATATTATCCCCGCAGGATACTTACCAGTGTGAAGCCGGTACATATTGTCGCCGCAGGATACTTACCAGTGTGAAGCAAGTACATATGGTCCCTGCAGGATACTTACTAGTGTGAAGCCGGTACATATTATCCCCGCAGGATACTTACCAGTGTGAAGCCGGTACATATTGTCGCCGCAGGATACTTACCAGTGTGAAGCAAGTACATATGGTCCCCGCAGGATACTTACCAGTGTGAAGCCGGTACATATGGTCCCCGCAGGATACTTACCAGTGTGAAGCCGGTACATATGGTCCCCGCAGGATACTTACCAGTGTGAAGCCGGTACATATGGTCCCCGCAGGATACTTACCAGTGTGAAGCCGGTACATATTATCCCCGCAGGATACTTACCAGTGTGAAGCCGGTACATATTGTCGCCGCAGGATACTTACCAGTGTGAAGCAAGTACATATGGTCCCTGCAGGATACTTACCAGTGTGAAGCCGGTACATATGATCCCCGCAGGATACTTACCAGTGTGAAGTCGGTACATATGGTCCCCGCAGGATACTTACCAGTGTGAAGCCGGTACATATTGTCGCCGCAGGATACTTACCAGTGTGAAGCAAGTACATATGGTCCCTGCATGATACTTACCAGTGTGAAGTCGGTACATATGGCCGTTGCATGATACTTACCAGTGTGAAGCTGGTGCATATGGTCCCTGCAGGATACTTACCAGTGTGAAGCCGGTCGAGAAGCATCAGTTTTTGAGTGGCTAATGCAGTTAGTCACAAGTTCAAACCCATCTTTCTTTGCCTATGTCGGCTCCAGGAATAGTAAGGGTAGAGTTGACGTTGATGACGCCTTAACAGTGGAAATGAATGTTTAAATAAACTTAACAATGTCAACATAATGCAGTCGCAGTTTTAAATTTGTAGTGTTGTCACTAGTGCCAATGACATGAGTCACTGAAACGCCTATGGCAATAAAGCGTATTGTTTTTTGAGTTTGCATGCAGTTATTTATTTGTAAAATATTGTCAATAGAAGTTTAAAGTTAAGAACAACAGAATTAAACGCTCTAAATTTTTTATTTTTTTTTGATTCATTAATATATTTAAAAAAAATAGCATTGTAGGAAGATTAATTTAAAAAATGGTTTCACTTATTCCTACACATATAAACTACTACTCTTGATTACAGCAAATATTGATGGTTTTTACTCTTCAGAATATTAAAATTGTTGTATTTATAAATAGCTTGCTGAATACAATAAAAATAAAAGTACAAGGATAGAAATCTATCAAACTAAAAAAATTGTAATACAAATCTGAAAATTGGTCAAGCAATGTTCAAAACCAGTTAATAGTTTGGAAAATTGGCGTTCTCTTTGTAGATAAGGTAGGAACATAGTCATTACAAATACAGTAGTAGAGTCTCGACATTTCGAGGTAGATGGAACCGAGACCCCTCGGATGACAGGGAAATACGTTCCTGTGCATTAGAAAAAATATGGGTTCTAACGAACTCTAATACTATAATTAAGTATGCACCAAATACGTTTATTGAACTATATTAGTTACAGTACTTACAAAAAATATTGTTGCTAATCACTTAAACAAGTTTATGACTATCCGAACTTTGAATTTAGTAAATTTGTTAAAACCTACTGAGACAGAACGTTTTCGATCGTTATGTGCCGATCTTTATCAGTGTCTTCTGCTTGGAGATGTTGGGTCAAGCGGTGAACTAAATTCAAAGTTCGGATAGTCATAAACTATTGTTTAAGTGATTAATAAGGTTCAACGAACGTAATGGACTATAAAATTCAAGAATAGTGTTGCTTTGGTCATTGTATTGGTCATCATGGTTGCTACATGATTTTTTTTTTAAATTTGTTATGTCTTCTGCTTTTGTTTAATAGATAGTTTTCGTGCTGCGGTGTCGCGTAGATGTCTTAGCATGGTCTGTTGGCATGGTATCTGTTGTTCAGTATCGCGCAGTGCAGTTTCCAAGGTGGCCGTTCCTTCACCATGACTAACTCCCCCTTCTTGTACTGCCTCGGTCGAATCTTAATCTTAAGGCTTGCCGCACTCTGGATCCGTTCAGTTCAGTCCGCCAAAATTCGTAAACAATGTAATCAAATGTAGAACAGAACACAGCATGCGTTCCGTCAGTCCAATTCAATCCGCTCCGTCCGTCTCAGCCACTCTTAGGTCAGCGAGCGATTTTTGCGGAAGTGATGGAAGGACCGAGACGCCGCGCATGCGCAGAGTACAGATAGTCAGTAGTGTTGTACAACTGAACTCGGGCGGTCTGACACTGTTCGCAGTGCTGTGATTATTGGATTGTTGATTTATTTATTATTAAGATGAGTTTTGATGAACGACTTATTTCAGCAGTACAGGCATATCCAATGTTGTACGACCTGTCACACAAGGATTGCTATAATATTACAATGAAGGAGGATACTCTCCCTCACTATCCCGTGCGCCAATAATACTGTGCACCCACATCTTTTCTTTTGATATTTGATCATCCTCTTCTGCAGCTAGTATCATTGCTATTGCAGCATTTTCTTCGTCACTACTGGAACTCATAATCACACAAACGGGAAACGGCCGACACAAAGAATTTTTACATGCGAACATTGACAGTGTCTGTCGCCCACTCGAGGTTGGCGCTCAAACTTAAGGACTGAACTGAGCTAACCGAACGGACGCAATGTATGGGAAAACTGTCGGATCGGAGCTGACTGAACTGAGCTGAGCTGAGCGGACTGAACTGAACGGTTTCAGTGTGCGACAAGCCTACAGTCGCAGTAACGTTTTGTACCATTTCAAAGGTCGTAACATATGTTATTGTTATTTACTTACGTCGGTCCTTACTCATCGACCGACGTACGTCCGTATCTTTTTAATTTTTTTGATATCAAATCTGTTTCTTCTTGTTGATCAATGACACAGTCAACAGTTTTAATATCACTCAGGATTTTATTCCATGACTTACGTGATGGTTCTTCTTTTATTTTGTTCCATGATTCGGCTATCTGGTACACAACATACTTATCTGTAGTTTTTTTTAGAAAGCTTACGATGTTCCTTCCCCTTCAGTCGCTTTAAAGAGAGATTGTAAGAGGTAACGTCTGAATTTTTTCCCATACATTCCAGAACACCCTGATCCATCGGCCACGAGAAAGAAAGCACGGATATAATCAGACCACAGTTGATTTTCATCGGGATGCGACGGTACCTTGTCTAACAGTAAATAGTATGAATTTCCTTTCAAATAGATAATATAATCTGAAATAGAAAATAGGCCCGAATACAACGAAAGCTCAAAATATCGGGACTCGGATTTTCGAGACCCTTCTGTTTATTTAAAATTGAATTGATTATCGACCGCTATACTTGATTGTAATGAGCAGTATTATAAATGTTTATATGCATATTGTTGTGCACATTTAATGTAATCTTGCTAGTTTCAAGTGTCTGTGTTGTAATTATTTTGTAGTGCTTCATGCTTTTACAAACTGTAATTTTAATTTTAAATCTGAAATTCTGTGATTTTTAACTAAATTTTAACTGTATAACTTTGTTTTTTAATAATCTTTTTGTGTTTTTTTAACTTTATGTTATTTAATATTGTACAGTAATGTTACAGGTTAGTCTATTTATGTTCAAATACTACAGGCAAATTATTTGTATATATGAATGATTGTTTTTTTGTATTTTCAAATAGTAGTTATAACTATGAATCTTTAATCATCTTTTTGTGTAGCTATTGTATTTATACAAATTAATACTTTGTCTACTAAAAAGCATTTGTTATCATTAAGAACTCTGTGTGTATTAAAATAAACGTCCATTATCTGCTATAGGCCTGATGATGATAACGATCTAGTCATTGAAACGTTACCATAGCTGAATATAATACAAATCTTGACCAGGCCCACTCAGAGAGTGCCTCAGAGAAATGCCCAGGGGCCCGGGTTCCGGGTGGGGCCGACCGGGTTGGAGTCTTTTTTACAGCTCAAAATAATTACTCGTGTGGCGAGAACCATAAAAGATATAAAAACATTTTATTAATAAAGTATAAAAAGTACAATGTACAATTGTTCAAGCTTTTAATTGCAAAGTAATACTCATTAAATGAAATGTTCTATTCACACAAAATGCAATATCTTAGTCGCTGTAACCATACGAAAGTTTATTTCAATAAAACTAAACAAACACAGATTAGATTCTGTAGGCCTAGTTGATTTTAACACGGAAACAATAATTTATTTTCAATTTTATGCAGAATATAGGGTTGTATATGTTGGAAGTAACGAAGGGATCCGTACTTATGTTTACCCTACGGCCTGTACTCAAGTTTACCCTACGGCCTGTACTCAAGTTTACCCTACGGCCTGTACTCAAGCTTGCCCAGGGGCCTGTACTCAGGTTTGCCCAGGGCCTGTACTCATGTTTGCCCAGGGGCCTGTACTCAGGTTTGCCCAGGGGCCTGTACTAAAGTTTGCCCAGGGGCCTGTACTCAAGTTTGCCCAGGGGCCTGTACTCAGGTTTGCCCAGGGCCTGTACTCATGTGTGTCCAGGGTCCCATACTTGAGTTTGCCCATGGGCCCGTACTAAAGTTTGCCCTGGGACCCGTACTCAGGTTTGCCCAGGGCCCGTACTCAAGTTTGCCCAGGGTCCGAAATCTCTCCGGGCGGGCCTTT
>JBAIZL010000002.1:81890848-81895848 GCA_036971475.1 Prosapia bicincta | reverse complement strand
AAGTCAAAATACAAATACAAGAATTATAATTGAATTTACAATTCAAAGCTTTTCGTCTAACAGTACCAACATCATCAGGAATATTAAACCAATTATAGAGAGTATAGTAAATTCAATTATAATTCTTGTATTTCTATTTTGACTTAGTTCTTTATTAATACACAAGAATACATATTGCGATATATATATATATATATTATTTAAAACAACATAGGTTATTGAAATACAAGAATATTATTTATTTATATTCAAAGCTTTCTTTGGTAAACAGTACACATATATATTATATATATATATATATATATATATATATATATATATATATATATATATAAATATATATATATATATATATATATATATATATATATATATATATAGAAAGAGAGAGAGAGAGAGAGAGAGAGAGAGAGGGAGGGAGAGAAAGGGAGATAGTGAGAGAGAGACAGAGAGAGAGAGGTAGAGAGAGGGAGGGAGAGAGAGGGAGAGAAAGAGAGAGGGAGAGAAAGAGAGAGAGAGAGAGAGATGTATAGACTATGAGAAACAGGCAGTCAGAGAGAGAATAGAATAAAGATCAACATAGTAAAGATATTGTACGAGTTGTATAGGTATATAATTTCTTACATTAAATACCCTGTATGTGTAAGCGTGTTGAATAGCTTTGACATAGCTCGATATTAATATGAAGTACGACGAACGGGGATCAACTTGTAGCTAAAGGATTATGTGAAATTAATAAAGGAAGTTACTCAAAGACCCGTACAATATGCCCCCACCCACCCCTCACGTAGTCTCCCTTAATTGTAGGTCTATCGCCTAACACGTTTAGCCCGGGTGAGATTTAAATCCATATTTAATTTCACTTGGAAATTCCAATAATTCTCCTGACAGAGCTTTAGGCTTCTGCTAACTGTACGATTTCTACTTCAATCATTAGGTTTGCTGAAAGTATTATGCAGTTTTAATTTATGGTGATAATAATATGTTTTTGTAAGGTTTGTTAAATACGGTTGCTTTATAAGAAAGGATTCTTGTAGTTATGGTGATCAGTCAGGAGGGCTACTGAAGCCTAAAAAGGATGGGAAAGGATTGCGAGTATAGGCAGGATTCAGGTAGTGACATAAAACTCTTTGCCTAAGGGTACAGACGGATCATACATCAGTTTTGTTGGGTGTCATGCCTAGAGTAGACATCTGTCTATCTGAGTCAAAAATATTGTCAGCTTATTCCATCCTCTTGTAGGAAGAAAAGGAAGATTAGTTGTAACTAGGTTGACTAAAGTCAGAATAAAACGATTTTCTGGCGTGGTAATATGGAAGGTTATGGCGTCGTGTGAGCAGCGTCAATAGCCTGAAGAAGACCTATTCTCTATCAAGGTCATTCATATTGTCTGCCAGTTGCAGAGCCGTGTAAGAGGGAGGGTAGTGAAGAGTAGTAGGCAAGGGTGGACGGATAGCATTGGGAAGAGAGGGCTAAGCTTAAAAACATGATGACGAGAAGTCTCTACCCGCTTAGAGTAGGAATCTCCTAATGTGGAAAGAACAACAATCTTTTAATGTGAAAAGAACAACAATCTCCTAATGTGGAAAGAATAAAAATCTCCTAATGTGGAAAGAGCAATCTTCTAATTTGGAAAGATAAGGAATCTCCTAATGTGGAAAGAACAACAATCTCCTAAAGTTGAAAAAGAATCAAATTTCTAATGTAGAAAGAACAACAACCTCCTAATGTGGAAAGAGAAGCAATTTTATAATGTGGAAAGAGCAACCATCTCTTATTGAGGAAAGAGCAACAATCTCATAATGAGGAAGGAGAAGCAATCTCCTAATGTGGAAAGAGCAACAATCACCTAATGTGGAAAGAGAAGCAATCTCTTAATGTGGAAAGAGCAACAATCTCCTTATGTGGAAAGAGAAGCAATCTCCTAATGTGGAAAGACCAACAATCTCCTAATGTGGAAAGAGAAGCAATCTCCTAATGTGGAAAGAGCAACAGTCTCCTAATATGGAAAGAGAATCAATTTTTTAATGCGGATATAGCAACAATCTCCTAATGAGAAAAGAGAAGCAATCTCCTAATGTGGAAAGAGCAACAATCTCCTAATGTGGAAAGAGAAACGATCTTGTAGTGTTGAAAGAGAAGCAATCTTTTAATGTGGAAAGAGCAACAATCTCCTAATGTGGAAAGAGCAACAGTCTAATAATGTGGAAAGAGCAACAATCTCCTAATGTGGAAAGAGAACCAATCTCCTAATATGGAAAGAGCAACAATCGCCTAATGTGGAAAGAGAAACGATCTTCTAATGTTGAAGGAGCAACAATCTCTCAATGTGGAAAGAGCAAGAATCTCCTAATGTGGAAAGAGTAAAAATCTCCTTATGTGGAAAGAGAAGCAAACTCCTAATGTGGAAAGAGAAACAATCTCCTAATGTGGAAAGAGAAGCAATCTTCTAATGTGGAAAGAGAAGCAATCTCCTAATGTGGAAAGAGCAACAGTCTCCTAATATGGAAAGAGAATCAATTTTTTAATGCGGATATAGCAACAATCTCCTAATGAGAAAAGAGAAGCAATCTCCTAATGTGGAAAGAGCAACAATCTCCTAATGTGGAAAGAGAAACGATCTTGTAGTGTTGAAAGAGAAGCAATCTTTTAATGTGGAAAGAGCAACAATCTCCTAATGTGGAAAGAGCAACAGTCTAATAATGTGGAAAGAGCAACAATCTCCTAATGTGGAAAGAGAACCAATCTCCTAATATGGAAAGAGCAACAATCGCCTAATGTGGAAAGAGAAACGATCTTCTAATGTTGAAAGAGCAACAATCTCTCAATGTGGAAAGAGCAAGAATCTCCTAATGTGGAAAGAGTAAAAATCTCCTTATGTGGAAAGAGAAGCAAACTCCTAATGTGGAAAGAGAAACAATCTCCTAATGTGGAAAGAGAAGCAATCTTCTAATGTGGAAAGAACAACAATCTCCTAATATAAACAAAAAAAACCAGAGCTCCTGTTCTATTTGGTTTAGAGCCTAGCAGAAATCAGTAGTCGATTGCCATATATTGTGATCCCTAGTTCAGATAAATACTATTATATGTGATAAAAAACCTACAAAAATTACAACCTTTGTTTCGGGTGTAATCAAACCCTTCCGATAATCGAACGGACTCCCTGATTGTTAACCATTTCACATAGCCTTTATATTCTATTGATGAGGGCCTTTATACTGCATGTCGACTCGCTGCTGATGACAGTCGAATTTACGGTAACAATTTCTTGTTACAGAACGTAATTAGCAAACGCATTGTTGAGAGCCAAACTATATTTATTTTGTAATGTGCGCGCTCCAAATTACATTGTGTAATTGTAATTTCTGTAATTATTAATTTGAGAATATTAACCTACATGTTTGTCCCTTTCTAGAGAAAAATATATTTTACGATTTTATACTAAACAAGTAATATAAACAAAAATGTTTTAAAGACAGGTAAAAACAAATTTTATTTTAGTTACTTTTTTGGAAATAATTACAAATAATAAAGAAAAGTAACCGAACCTATATGTTAAATAGCTGTTCTTCCTTATAACCTATACCATAAAATCAGATGTTTTATAAAATCATATGTTATCACTTAAATGAAACCAAGTGGGACGATATAACAATATTGCATACCTGGCCCTTTTTTAAAAATGTTTTTCTAAAATAAATTCATTAAATTCAATTAAAGGAATAATATTTGAAAAGTATTAGCATGTAATGTCATCAACTTTAAGTTTACAAATTTGTATTACTACTTGAGTGGATGAATAAAAAGAATTTTATTAACGATTGAAAATATAAAGAATATATATATATATATATATATATATATATATATATATATATATATATATATATATATAGTGTGAACTAATAAAAGAAATTGATAACTCTTTAATGTTTAGATTTAAATATAATTCATAGGTTAGAATTAAATTTGTTAATCATTTTGTAATTTGAAGATCTGAACTCAGGTACTGTGTAAATCACTTGTGCGGGAACAAATTCCTACTTTAGATGCGACGAATTTTAGGTTTTGGCGTTACGTTCTTATTGAAGAAGAACAGCATATCCTCTGTTTTAGTATTGTTCTAGCGTGTCGATGTTTAGTCCTTTACTGTTGACGAGAACTTCCTTGTCATGGTTAATGTCTGATTAAGTGTGGCTGTTTTTATTATGTGGTTAGCAGAGAGCTATATATATATCATATTTAATTAGGTGTAGCTCTATTTGTTTTTAATAATTGTTGAGATCAGCAAGCTGTTTGCCTAATATAGAATTCGTTACACTGAACAGTTCAATTTGTACATATTTGGTGTTTGTAGTTTATCTTTTCTGTTTATGTTGTGTCTTGAGTTTTGTTTCTTTAACATGTATTACTTATTCCGGTTTTAGGATATTTTTGAGCGATCTCATTTAGGTTCCTACATACACGGGTGTGATAAATTTCTATTTGTGAACAAAGAGATCGTTGATTGGAACAGGTTGAAGATGAAAGCCACTTCTATGGTGAAATAGGAGCATTTATTCTTACGTAACCGAGAGGGATTTAATGACGTATTGCTACTTAGTATCTGCCATACAGGGTATCGTCATGCTTTATAAAATAACCAATAGTATTCGAGTTATCCAGAAGTGAATACGAGATACTCATAGGAGTAACACGATCGTGAGCTCCTTTGGTTGCCTTTGGGATGAGACAGTTTGGCTTAAAAGGCACAACAATCACAAAAGAATAGGAAGCACAAAAACCACCCACTAACTCACAACATAGCAAACAACAACCCAAACTTATAACCAATTATATTCGAGGTTTTCAAAGGTTTATACGAGACACTCATAGGAGTAACACGATCGTGAGCTTCCTTTGGTTACCTTTGGGATAAGACAGTTTGGCTTAAAAGGCACAACAATCACAAAAGAATAGGAAGCACAAAAACCACCCACTAACTCACTACATAGCAAACA
>JBAIZL010000002.1:81868348-81878348 GCA_036971475.1 Prosapia bicincta | reverse complement strand
TGCACGGACAGTTGGTATTCTATTTCATAAGGTAGACAATAAATACAGTAAATGCACGGACAGTTGGTATTCTACGTCATAAGGCAGACAATAAATACAGTAAATGCACAGACAGTTGGTATTCTACGTCATAAGGTAGACAATAAATACAGTAAATGCACAGACAGTTGGTATTCTACGTCATAAGGTAGACAATAAATAGAGTAAATGCACGAACAGTTGGTATTATATGTTTTAAGGTAGACAGTAAATAGAGTAAATGCAAGGTGAGTTGGTATTCTATATCATAGGGTAGACAGTATATAGAGTAAATGGACGGTGGTATTCTATGTCGTAAGGTAGACAGTATATAGAGTAAATAGACGGACAGTTGGTGCTCTGTCATACGGTAGACAGTAAATAAAGTGCATACTTTGATGAGCCCGTAGAAAATGTTTAAGGACTCTAGTAAACAAGTAAAACCAACAAATGTTCAAGATTCTCTTTGAGGTGTTGTGGAGGTAATTGGATAACATCCCCTATTGTCAGAGGGTAGTTACCCGTTTAACCATTTTGTAAAAGTTGTTTTTTGTCAGAATCCTTTTGTTCGTTTTCGAAAATAACAGGTTCCACTAATAGGCTTATTAAATTTTGCCGTTTATTGTTCGGATTCTTTGAAAATGGAAAACTATTTCTATTTTTAACTTAAACAGTTGTTTATTGTTTTTTTTTTCAATAATATAGTATATTATAAAGGACAACAGAAGTAAAGTGTCGTCCAAAACGTTTCTTAATGTTAACTTGGACATATTGTTTGCTCTACTTGTGAACTATTTCCCTATTGCTTTTAATAACTCACTTTCTCCATATATAGGCTATATCTTGCTCAAATTTTAAATCGTTAATAAATTACGTTTTATTAACCCACTCAAGTTCAAATACATTTTTTTTAAACTTGTAGCAGATGACACTTGATGTTGATAAAGTTTTGTCAAATAATAATTCATGAATTAAATTTAATTAATTTAATTTAGTTATATACGGGAGAAAAACGTTTCAAAAAAGGGGTAAGTTATGCAATATATTTTTTCGCATTTGGTTTAAAACAAGTGATAAAATATGATATCATAAAACATCTGATTTCATGTTATAGGTTATGTGGTAGAACAGCTGTTTTAACGCATAGGGTATTTTACGTTATTTATATTAATTGTAATTATTTAATAAAAAGTAACTAGAATAAAATTTCTTTGTTGACCTTAGTAGCAATTGACTTTAAAAGATTTGTGTTTATAGTACTTGTTTAATTAAACTTTATGTAAATAGTGTAGGATAGTGGGAGAACAAAACTGTACATGAATGTGTATGCTAATAGATGAAAGACAGAATCCAGTTCAATTCTTAGAGTTTTAAATTTGTAAAAATATATTCTTAACTTAATGAAATATTGTAAAAATCGGAAACAGTTGAAAATTATTAAAATTTGAAATATGCTAAAATAATCTCGATTTACGGACACACTCTCCAAATTGTAAAAGGTCATTGTGAAACATCACTGCATCACCACATTAATAGGTTAGTCATTTTACAATGTAGATACTAAGTATCCGGTTTAGATAGATTTGTTTAAAAAAAACCACATAATATCAAATTTACTAACCTAACGTTTCTAAGTACGTTTCAAAATAGTCGTACTTCTTTCAGGACCTAGGAAAATAATTCAGCTAAATCATTCATTTCGTCAAATTTGCAGCTCGGACACTTTGTAATTATATTTTAATGCATTATATCTTAATAATGCTTTACGTGTATATACACAAAATATGTGTGAATGTTTGTATGTATATATGAGATATCGAAATCTTGTTGCTGTTCAGGACAAGCTGGTTGTTAATTACGAGTATTATTACACTTTTGCTATTACTTGCGACCAGTCGTTTTGTTAACTAAAAGATGTTAAATTGTTAACTTACACTTGGAGGAAACGTTTCAAAACGCCTGGTCGCAAGTAATAGCAAAAGTGTAATAATATATATGAGATTTATGACTTACAAAACCACTAATCAGATCGCCATGAAAGTTTGGAAAATTGTTGAGTACATTAAATTATATAACATAAATTATCTAAATAACATAAAATATGACTTTATATCTTATCTTGATACATTAATGAATTCATTCCAAATTTTGGTTGCTAGACAACACTAATCAATCTAAATTTATTGTTTAACACATTTCAAACAATATACAAAAAATATTGTACATCTGAATGCACTTCAATAAATAACATTCAATCAAGAACTTTTATTGTCACACTTTTCTTCAACGACTACTATACGTTCAGCTATTATAATGTTAATTAAATACTAAATTATTCGTCTAATGTTAACACGCAATTCATTAACTTTTAGGCGGTACGAAGTTCGCCGGGCCAGCTAGTTATTTTATATAAACGCGTATAGGCCTATATAGTGTATATATATATATATAAAGAACCAAGTCAAAATACAAATACAAGAATTATAATTGAATCTACAATTCAAAGCTTTTCTTTGGCTAACAGTACCAACATCATCAGGAATATTAAACAAAGCTTTGAATTGTAGATTCAATTATAATTCTTGTATTTGTATTTTGACTTGGTTCTTTATTAATACACAAGAATACATATTACGATATATATATATATATATATATATATATATATATATATATATATATATATATAACGTTTTCTTGTTTAATAATTTAAAACAACATAGGTTATTCAAATACAAGAATATTTATTATTTTATATCCAATACATGGATATAAAATAATAAATATTCTTATATTTGAATAACCTATGTTGTTTTAATATATATATATATATATATATATATATATATATATATATATATATATGTATATATATATATATATATATATATATATATATATATATATATATATATACATCACATTTTTCAAAAGTGAAAACAAAAGACATATGCAAAATTCACAAATTAATCATTTATCGACTCATACACGTTTCAATAACAAAGTTATCATAATCAATGAGTGGTGCTGCTACAAACTCTAACTTACAACTCACATTGGTAAGTTAGAGTTTGTAGCAGCAACACTCAATGATTATGATAAGTTTGTTATTGAAACGCGTATGAGTCGATAAATGATTAATTTGTGAATTTTGTGTATGTCTTTTGTTTGTTTTAACATAACCTCGCAAGCTAAGCTCAAAGAATATTTGTATTCCAAAAGCAGTAAATTAGTCAATATTTTTGAAATGCGAAATGTATAGCAATGGATACAGGAAACCATTTCGTTGCAACTACCTCTCAACAGACAGAAAAGAATGTTACAGAACGCCATGCATCGCAATAACGCAAATTCTACCGTATTCCTAGCGGACAAATGTGGAACGGCACGGATTAGAATATTGTTCAGATTTATTAATGAGGCGGTTTAATTAGGCCGACTTTAATACGGTAATTTCCGGCGGCTATTTTCCTTTATAACAGCTGCTATAATTAGACTTTAACAAAGGCACAAGTTCGGTGTTTTCCTCACATATGGCGTACTTTTAAATACTGGAGGTTTATTCTAGTATAGCATAAATACGTGTGCTGAATTTACTAGGTTCCATTTGCATTTCCCCAAACATAAATTTACAATCGTCACGACTATGTTGCAGCGCTATTCCGCAAAATCGATTCTGATGCTGTTCTTTCATTTTAAACATTAAAACAAAAGAGTTTTTTTCTTTAAGGAGATCCTTTTTAATTTATTAAGGACTTTTCACTCGTCTATCTCTATCCGCTACTTTTATAACATATTTTAAAAACAAAAAGATACCTTTTTATAAAATTTTGGTTAAATTTTTGATTATCGAAACTTCACGGTTACATAGCATAAATATACCAACCAACTTCCCGTAGCAAAGGTACGTTTAGCATCTTTTTTAGGGATATAACCTTGAATGAACCCATAATGTATATATATGAATAAACACACAAACACACACACACACACACACACACACACACACATATATATAAATACACACATAAATACACACACACACACATATATAAATACACACATAAATACACACACACACACACACACACACATATATACACACTAACACACACACACACACACACACATAAATACACACACACACACACAACACACACATAAACACACACATAAATACACACACACACATATATAAATACACACATAAATACACACACACACACACACACACACACACACACATATATACACACTAACACACACACACACACACACATAAATACACACACACACACACACAACACACACATAAGTACACACATAAATACACACACACACACACACACACACACACACACATACAAACACTAACACACACACACACACACACACAACACAACACAACACAACACAACATAACACACACACACACACACACTCACAACACAACACAACACAACACACACACACACATACACACACACACACACACACACACACACACTCAATTTAATTACCGCTATTGTCCACAAGTCTCATTGGCTAAATGGATAAACAGGAAGACCTGGGTTTTGAATCCTTTCTCTAATTTCTAAATCCGTCCAAGAAGGAACACACACAGAAGCTTTGTGTTTTGTCCTGTCTTCTGACCACTGTCAGCTTTTAAGTCATTAGACTAACTAACTGGAGAAAGAGAGTTAAATGAGTGACAATTAGCACTCGCTCGAACGGCCTCAAGGAAGCCCAGGTGGCAGTGGGCACCAGCTTAGGCCGACTTTGTTTCAAACTCAACCGAGCGTTATACGGTGTCTTTGGTCTCTAAAGGATTTGTTTTTGTGTAAATAAGCGATATGAACAAGCAATAGATGTTGTAACTATAGATGTTGATTTATAGACTAACGAGCTGTGAATCTTCTTTGCGCTCAATGGGCAATAACCTAACCACTACCTTATACAAAGATGTTTATTTAAAAATAAAGTGGAGCCCATCATTTCTTATCCTGGCTTTAGAGTGGATATGTAAGAAAGTAGGCTTAGAGCATGATCAAGTTTTTATGTTTATACTTGACAAGTTATTCATTAAACTCTTACTATTAGTTTACACTATTCTTATATATATATATGCGTGCGTGCGTGTGTGTGTGTGTGTGTGTGTGTGTGTGTGTGTGTGTGTGTGTGTGTGTGTGTGTGTGTATGTGTATGTTGTTCAAATTTTCAATCGCTAAATAAATATTTTTTTACTAAGTTCAAGTTCAAATACAACCATTCAAGCTCAAATAATTTTTTTTTAACTGTAAGGAAGAAAATGATTTTTATAAACATTAATTAACCAATTAATTTTAAAATGAAATAGTTTTAGTTTTATGCGGGAGAAAACAAATAGGGCAAGGTATGCAATATAGTTAATTCTTCCCATTTGGTTTAAAATAAGTGATAACATTTGATTTCATAAAACAGCTGATTTTACGTTATACTAGTCACGTTAGGTTCTAGTTACGTTATGAGGTAGAACAGCTGTTTTATGTTATACGAGACACGTTAGGTTCTAGTTACGTTATGAGGTAGAACAGCTGTTTTATGTTATACGAGACACGTTAGGTTCTAGTTACGTTATGAGGTAGAACAGCTGTTTTATGTTATACGAGACACGTTAGGTTCTAGTTACGTTATGAGGTAGAACAGCTGTTTTATGTTATACGAGACACGTTAGGTTCTAGTTACGTTATGAGGTAGAACAGCTGTTTTATGTTATACGAGACACGTTAGGTTCTAGTTACGTTATGAGGTAGAACAGCTGTTTTATGTTATACGAGACACGTTAGGTTCTAGTTACGTTATGAGGTAGAACAGCTGTTTTATGTTATACGAGACACGTTAGGTTCTAGTTACGTTATGAGGTAGAACAGCTGTTTTATGTTATACGAGACACGTTAGGTTCTAGTTACGTTATGAGGTAGAACAGCTGTTTTATGTTATACGAGACACGTTAGGTTCTAGTTACGTTATGAGGTAGAACAGCTGTTTTATGTTATACGAGACACGTTAGGTTCTAGTTACGTTATGAGGTAGAACAGCTGTTTTATGTTATACGAGACACGTTAGGTTCTAGTTACGTTATGAGGTAGAACAGCTGTTTTATGTTATACGAGACACGTTAGGTTCTAGTTACGTTATGAGGTAGAACAGCTGTTTTATGTTATACGAGACACGTTAGGTTCTAGTTACGTTATGAGGTAGAACAGCTGTTTTGATGCGTAGGTTATGATACTTTATTTATATTATTTGTAATTATTTGATAAAATGTAACTAAAACAAAATGTTTCTTTGTTTACCTAAGTAGGAATTGAACTTGATTATTTTTTTTATTACATGTGTTTTTGGGATTTTAAGTTACTTTTGTCAATTTGCGTTTTAATCCACTCAAACATTTGGATTTATGATAGTGATTTCAAACATGCCTCATTGAGTACACGACTGAATAGTTAAACTGGGCGCGTTATACACAGATTTTTGTTTGAGCATTATTTTTATTGGTTGCCATTCACATATTGTTATTCGTATATTTATTATTGTAAACAGTATATTTAATAAAAAAATTAATATAAATGGCTTGTCACTAGTAATATTTTATTGTTATTTCATATATCTAATATCGTCCGATTGTTAAAGATTTTGAAGTGGTTAGTAGGGACGTGTACTCTTGCAGCGAGAACAACGAGAGATTAAT
This sequence comes from Prosapia bicincta, assembly GCA_036971475.1. Lineage (NCBI taxonomy): Eukaryota > Metazoa > Arthropoda > Insecta > Hemiptera > Cercopidae > Prosapia > Prosapia bicincta. Next base: position 81,871,600 of record JBAIZL010000002.1, on the reverse strand, counting down.
TATTGTGATTTGGGTAGGATTCTCTGAATAAACGCTCTCTATCGGCGTTATATGTGGCACTGCACTGTAATCTTCAAGTAAGTTAGTGTAGAACAAGGGAAGAGCTGGCTTACTTGGGCTACAGGAAGATAGTGTCGCCAGAGCTACGCCTCAACCGGTTATTATCATCCTAGGATTAAATTTTCAAAACTGGAGCCTATAAATAGCACACAGAAATCCTTTGCTACTACCGGGGAATCAAATCCCGTCCGCAGTCAAATGCCCTATCAATTAGGCCAGTCAGCCGTAATAATCAGCTACCTTTGAGTTATAAAAGCTTTGAGTAGTCATTAATTATGCTCTATTCCAGCATGACACTCTACAGACTCTGTTACCAATAAAGGTGCCTTACTAACCGCTTAGTACTAGAACTTAATCGCAAATTTTCTGTACAAAATACAATAAAAATTTTCCTGATAAAGATTTATTTTTGTCAGTTTTGTCTTCCTGCTCTTCATTCGACGCTTCCGTTCCGATTTCAATTCTTGAAAATTTTTTTATTCATTTGTAATTTTTGTTGTTTTTAAAAACTTGTCGGGACCTCATTGTAGAGAAGCAAGTTGTTGCCTTTGTAATCTTTTCCCACCCCAGTCTAGTGACCAAAGTTCATTAGTGAACATCACCACTTTGCTGTAGCCAAGTACACGGAATCTCCTGATGTCCTCTGGCGTTACTACCTCACGGCCAAACCACGTCTGCAGTCCCATAACGCCCGATACTAGTATAGTATACGAATTGGGTTTTCCATTTTCCCCTCAAGCACCTCAGTGGACTTAGATATCCCTATTTTGTATTTAAACACCCTCATTTTTCAGTGGCCTGCGACTACCAAACTTCTGTCTTCCATCGCTCCGCTATAGTTCTGAGTTGAAATCTACTTAAGAGGAATAGTTCTTTGCCCCAAGAAGTTTTTGATTGTCCTCACAGAACCTTGTTACAGCCCAAGGACGTATTGCATTCTTCCCAGCAGAGCCTGTCAATTCGTGGATTAATCCTCTTGGGTCCTTGAGCCCTAATTTTGCATCTCCAATGCGTAAGGCATCAGCAAGGTACGTCACCCTCCCGGAACGCAGGTCAGATTGAAAGAGTTGTATATACTCAGCCACGTTAAAGCAGCTAAAGTATCTGTCATGTGGTTAGAGCCTTCAGAGCTCTGCCTGACTGTCAGAGCCCAGTCTCTCTGCTCCTGCCCACCACTAATATTCCCTCAGGCTATAGCTTGATCTCGAGTCGTCCAGACGTAGACAGATCCAGACTTGGTGTCTCAGTCTACTAATGCCAACTCTGCCCTTTATCTTAAACCATCCGTAATAAAATTTGTATTTAAAATGCTTAAGTTATAAGGCCTAATAATTTATTTATTAAATAAACACACGTTTTAGACATTAAAAAAAAATTCGATCCATAGTCTGTTGAAATAAGTATCCTAAACACACACCACACATTCTTTCTCAGACTTTTACATATTATGATTCGTAGGTTTTAGTCAATATAGGCTTCCGCATATTGACTATATAGAACGTATAGTTAGTATATTTGTATTTAGATAGAATACGTTTAAACCGAGGAAAGCATACTTGCTTGTTTTTATAACTTCTTTGCAATTTGCATTTTGTAGGTTAAATAACAGAGCTCTGTTTTGGGCTATTTAGGTTAGGTTAGGGTTTACTTTGTTCTTATAACAGGAATAAATACGTGGTACGATTTGTTTTCGTAATGAAAACTAATTGGTAAGGTTAAATAAATACGGTTGACCCGTGAGTCAGGTATAACTATTTATTTATACAAGCAACGTTGCAGTAACAGATATGTTATCGTCTTTCTTTATTTAACAATAATCTCTGAGAGTGTAAACATGATTACTAATTGTTAAGGTTAAATAAATACGGTTGACCCTTGAGCCAGGTATAACTATTTATTTATACAAGCAACGTTGCAGTAACAGATATGTTATCGTCTTTCTTTATTTAACAATAATCTCTGAGAGTGTAAACATGATTACTAATTGTTATGGTTAAATAAATACGGTTGACCTGTGAGTCAGGTATAACTATTTATTTATACAAGCAACGTTGCAGTAACAGATATGTTATCGTCTTTCTTTATTTAACAATAATCTCTGAGAGTGTAAACATGATTACTAATTGTTATGGTTAAATAAATACGGTTGACCTGTGAGTCAGGTATAACTATTTATTTATACAAGCAACGTTGCAGTAACAGATATGTTATCGTCTTTCTTTATTTAACAATAATCTCTGAGAGTGTAAACATGATTACTAATTGTTATGGTTAAATAAATACGGTTGACCCGTGAGCCAGGTATAACTATTTATTTATACAAGCAACGTTGCAGTAACAGATATGTTATCGTCTTTCTTTATTTAACAATAATCTCTGAGAGTGTAAACATGATTACTAATTGTTATGGTTAAATAAATACGGTTGATCTGTGAGTCAGGTATAACTATTTATTTATACAAGCAACGTTGCAGTAACAGATATGTTATCGTCTTTCTTTATTGAACAATAATCTCTGAGAGTGTAAACATGATTACTAATTGTTAAGGTTAAATAAATACGGTTGACCCGTGAGCCAGGTATAACTATTTATTTATACAAGCAATGTTGCAGTAACAGATATGTTATCGTCTTTCTTTATTTAACAATAATCTCTGAGAGTGTAAACATGATTACTAATTGTTATGGTTAAATAAATACGGCTAACCTGTGAGTCAGGTATAACTATTTATTTATACAAGCAACGTTGCAGTAACAGATATGTTATCGTCTTTCTTTATTTAACAATAATTTCTGAGAGTGTAAACATGATTACTAATTGTTATGGTTAAATAAATACGGTTGACCTGTGAGTCAGGTATAACTATTTATTTATACAAGCAACGTTGCAGTAACAGATATGTTATCGTCTTTCTTTATTTAACAATAATCTCTGAGAGTGTAAACATGATTACTAATTGTTATGGTTAAATAAATACGGTTGACCTGTGAGTCAGGTATAACTATTTATTTATACAAGCAACGTTGCAGTAACAGATATGTTATCGTCTTTCTTTATTTAACAATAATCTCTGAGAGTGTAAACATGATTACTAATTGTTATGGTTAAATAAATACGGTTGACCTGTGAGTCAGGTATAACTATTTATTTATACAAGCAACGTTGCAGTAACAGATATGTTATCGTCTTTC
>JBAIZL010000002.1:81815848-81863348 GCA_036971475.1 Prosapia bicincta | reverse complement strand
ATTCGGTAATTTGTGGGTGTTACTAATATTGGAGATTAAACTACTATGATTCGTTAAGAATTAGAAGCCCAAGTATATACCGTATGGGCCAAAATAAACAGTACTGAAAATCAGCTGTAGTAGAATGACCTGTATAGGGTCATTCTTGATGGTTTTATAGGATCCCTCAGGAGATTTTGTTTTGCCTTACAATGGTTTCGTTCACAATGGTTCCTGCAAAATGGCGCAACCAGTCACATTGCCTTAGGCAACATTGCATTCCACCAAGAAACCTTTTTAGCAACCCTTATCTCTCTTAGAACAAACTCTCCCGATCTTACACCACCTGACGACAACATCTGGGAAATGGTGAAGATTTTCTGGGATGACCCACGAACCACCATCGTGCAACAACAGGGAAAAATAATCACTGTATAACGAGCATGAAGCAACCCCTCTTCACCAAAATGATGCAAAACCTACAAGAACGGTACGAGTGGCAAATTGAACAGAGGCCATATAGAACATGTTTTTTACCTGATTCTAACCAATTTAGCTTCTCTTGACTTCGTAAAACTATGTAAATAAAATGAAATGAAATAAAATAAAATCTTACAACTGTTTATTTTGGCACACACGATATTTTAATTTTTTTCATTAGAAATGGAACATCTCCAAAACAGGGGAGCGATGAGGGAGAAGATTCTGGGGATATCACTCCACAAAAAATTAGGGAGTTTTTAAAAAACCTTCATCGCATAAAAATTACTTTACGTTGGCTGGTTATGCAACAAATTTTTTAAGATAATTTCAAACACTCTTAAGGAAATTAAATATTTTAATTTTAAGATAGTTTTCGTGTAAAAAGAGTTGACAGAAACATCAGCGAGGTTGATAAATATTCAATGTTCAAAACATGTGAATGTACGTGGCTTCGTTTAGCGATGGTTGTATATTTCAGAAATAAAGCTTACAAAGTACCCCTGAATGAGCTGGCTATGGTTTATATTCAAGAAAAATCACTTTAACAGAAGAAGACATTTTTTATCGGACTTATAAAGAAGAATATTTGTAGAATCTACAGTTTCCTGTAGCGTTTTATGGCACAGGGAATTCCTTATCAATATCTTACTAGATCTCAGTGTGCTTCGTGCCCTTTATGTGGAATCTAATTCGCTCCCCATTTCTCCTGATGGTAATCCCTCGATGTAATCGAAATAGAATGGTCGTTCTTGGGTTTCTCAATCTCGTTTTGTTTTTCTAGCTTCTCTACTTCCTTAGTGCTTCAAGAAGCTATAATGCAATCGCCAGCATATCTACTTGCATAAGTCTCTCCATAGATCCTCTTTTCCAGTATCAGAAGGTGATTAAGGCCTTTCTTAGGTCGGTCTAGGTTCATCTACAATTTTGGTATTCATCTTTTAATAAAGGGTGGAAAGTTCAATAACTTTGACGGTTTACTAGTATTCTGAGGTTTCTCATCTAGTAAAGTAAACAGCAAACGAGTTCTTATTGTCTTTGTAAAAAAATAAAAAATGTACAAAATTAATTAAAAAAAAAAAAAAAACAGGAAAACGTTTATTAGAATTGCTTCATGGTAGAAAATTTCTGATAGCCCACTTTCCTCTATCCTGTTTGTAATATGTACAAATTAGTTAATAGTTAATTAAGGATTATCTAGTAAGTAGTGATGATATCGATAGTAATGACATCGATGATGGTGGTGGAGATGATAATGAAAGTGAAAAAAATCTGAAATAGAAAATTCGGATTATTCTAGGAAGGAAAACGGTGAGAAGTGAACAGTAAAAGGAAAAAAGTTCGTTGTTTAGACGAATGGCTTTAAAACGAAATGTAAGGAATATTCTAGCAGATGAAATAATGTTGTTCTTTGCTGACCCCGAAGCTAAGTCTATTAACATAAACATAAAAACAAAATAGAAAATACATATTCGAAAAATTATTTATAATCTTTACGAGCTATTTGAACCTTTCATAAGAATGATGTGTTTAGGTTAAACCTAATGCTCGTAAATAATTAAAAACGTTTTGGTATCATTTTCATATATTCTTTTCACAATAATAAAATCTAAACAAGTGAGGATTTCCATTAGTTTCCAAAGAATGTTTTTCAGTTTTTCATTTCTAGAATTTTTTCCTACGATTTATTACTTTCTCTTTCCGTTGTTACCGTGTTTGATTCTGTATGTTTTGTTTTACTTTATCTTATTCCCCTTCACTCCGACTTATGTAGTTTGCTGCTCCTCGTTTGCATTACCTAACTTTGTTGTTAGGCTGTTAACATTTATGACATTTTTTTAATTTAAAATTGATTCGCATTTTTAGTTAAATTAAACAAAATGATTATTCTTAGTTTATTTTACAGAAGAAATGTTATGTTAAACTTACAATTTGTTTAGTGAAATGTCGATTTTTGTATTAAAATCTATCTTATGCAAATGTTGCTTTGTTTTTGGAATGTTTTATTATTTCTTACTTTGTTACATGAAATCATTTAGGCTGGATGATTAAATAATTATTTAACTCAGGTTTCTATTGAAAGACTATACTTGTAGATGCCTTTGTACAGACATCATGGCTTGGGTGAAGAGTAGTAATAGTCTATAAATGTCCTTATAGAGTACGACCTGACTCCATTTCCGTTTAGGCACAGAGTGCGTAAGTGTAGATGGAATATAATGTAGAAGTAGCTCTATAAAGCTTCTACATCTACAGAGGTTATTCTACCCTTTACAGAGTTGTTTGTAGATTTGCTTTGTAGACTCACTTCCCTGAAGTAGGCTTGTTCTATCGAGGTTAAGGACAGAAGGAATTATTGAAGTGAAAATGGTTTACAGATGTTTAATTTGAAAAAAAATATGTACTCAACATTAGTACATACAATATTTAGTATTAGGCCTATACTAAGGGAGGAAGGACTTTGAAAAATGACCAAACACAACAAACTAAAAAATGGTCATTTAAAAAAGCGCAAAAAGCTATATTTTTAGCTTGAGCACCATTTTATATATTTCCATAAATAAATTCTTTTACGAGAACGCGTAAATTAATTTGAACGAAATATTGTACATATCAACCCAGTTTTCTCACTAAATACGTTTATTTGAAAAAATATAACCAAAATCATAATAAAAAATAACCATTATAGTTTTAAAATTTTCAACATCACTGTAAATATGTAATTTATCATATGGCTCTTATAACCATTTTAAAGGCATCATTACCAACAGAATGGCATATCATGTTTTGACGAAGCTATAAATGTCTTCACTCCTGATGACACTTTTCCGAGTGCTACAACCAAATGTTATGTTTTTAAATTATCATTGAAAAATGTTAAAAGGGAAATTAATTTTGTACAGAGTTTTCCAAATATGGCACAATAGAACGTCCACAGCCTAATACTTGTATAATTTACACAAGATTCACGTTACCATTTTGGACGCATTCACAACAGTTATGATTTCAAATTACAGGTAATGACAGAATGGCGACTCCAAATTCACTTATTGCTCTTTCTTGTTCCATAATGTTCCTACCACTACAAACACACTTTCCCGTAACGATGTCTGTCCATCCGTCTCTTCGTCTACGACCTAATGTACAAGGCACGCGACGCATTAGCATAAGAATTCGGACGGCTCCGGCAAATTACTTGAAATTTTCAAAACTGGCGCCAAATTAATTTAAAACTGCCAAAGTGCCATCAATTTTCGATATTTAAATTGACTCGTTTAGATTCCTGGAGAAAATGAATCGATAGTAGCAAAAAAAATTTGCACAAATGTATACTACTTGAGGCTTATAGTAGAGTTGACGGTGTTTAAAATATAAGATGTGAATTTAAACTTAAGGTATATATATATATATATATATATATATATATATATATATATATATATATATATACACATATACATATATATGTATATATATATATATATGTATATATATATATATATATATATATATATATATATATATATATATATATATATATATAAAGAACTAAGTCAAAATACAAATACAAGAATTATAATTGAATTTACAATTCAATATATTTACAATTCTTGTATTTGTATTCTTTATTAATACACAAGAATACATATTGCGATATATATATATATATATATATATATATATATATATATATATATATATGATGATGATGAATAGGTATTATCTGGAGTACATCCGTTCATTCTGCAGTGCATAAATTCATAGTTCCGACGTTTCGCTAAAATCTCATCTAGCATTGACAAGGTGAACCCAACAACAGTTGATTCGCTCTTCAACTAGTCACCTCGTCAGTGCTAGATGAGATTCTAGCGAAACGTCGGAACTGTGCATTTATGCACTGCAGAATGAACGGATGTACTCCAGATAATAACTATTCATCATATTTTTCCATCCGTGAAGGAATACGTATCAGCATATATATATATATATATATATATATATATATATATATAATATATATATATAAATATCGCAATATGTTTTCTTTTGTATTAATAAAGAACAAAAGTCAAAATACAAATACAAGAATTATATTTGAATTTACAATTCATATATATATATATATATATATATATATATATATAATATATATATATATATATATATATATATATATATATATATATATATATATAAATATCGCAATATGTTTTCTTGTGTATTAATAAAGAACAAAAGTCAAAATACAAATACAAGAATTATATTTGAATTTACAATTCATAGCTTTTCGCTGGCTAACAGTACCAACATCATCAGGAATATTAAACAATTATTGTTTAACATTCCTGATGATGTTGGTACTGTTAGCCAACGAAAAGCTTTGAATTGTAAATTCAAATATAATTCTTGTATTTGTATTTTGACTTTTGTTCTTATTATATATATATATATATATATATATATATATATATATATATATATATATATATATATACATATATATATATATATATATATACATATATATATATATATATATATATATATATATATATATATATATATATATATATATATATATATAGAATATCAAATATGTTTTCCTGTTAGAATATTTTTAAGATTAAATAATATACACTATTACAGGAATATTTAATTTATTGAATAATACACTCAAAGCTTTTCGTTGGTTGACATTACCAACATCCTTAGGAATTACAATACTAAGAATGATAAAAAGAACTCAGTTCTTTTATCATTCTTAGTATTGTAATTCCTGAGGATGTTGGTAATGTCAACCAACGAAAAGCTTTGAGTGTATTATTCAATAAATTAAATATTCCTGTAATAGTGTATATTATTTAATATTAAATATATATATATATATATATATATATATATACATACATATATATTATATTATTATATATACATACATATATATACATATATATATTATTATTATTATTATTACTCGTATATTTATAATTATATTTATATAATTGTAAGTTTCGATGAATACATATAAAATTAATGTTATCCTATCTTAGAGAACCTTAACAAATAGATTAATTTGTTGTTAAACAACAATTCAATTATTTCTTATATTGCATTACAACGTTTTAGACATCATGTTTGTTCTGCAGTGTTCTTGGAGATTTGTTGTTAGATTTTCAAATGCTATTATTTTCCTAACATTGTATTCACATTAAGAACCTGTAGCTGTGCATAAATCTATATAACTCTGCAAAATCGCCTTTGCAAAAATATTTAACTCTTTCCTTTTACTGGTTTCATTACACAGATTAGTTTTTAGTAAAATGTATTTATCTGATCTACTTGGTTGTTTGATATTACAACGTGGCCACCGCTGATTGGGCGACATGTTGCCAAACGTAGCCAAGTGTAGTGTTTGAAAGGGAAGCAAACACTTACGTAAACATTTTACCGTTTCCCCATCCTGGAAGAATCTATCCGCAGTTGCACAACCATAATCTAATCTGTCATTAGGTTAAGCTATCTAAAACAAACTACCTGATATGATTTGAGTTTAATTTATTAATAGGGCTACACTTGAGGGCATCCAGTCTATCGATAAATACAAGTATCGCGTCATTAACACCTGACGATATACAGCAATCGATTTTATTTCTTTATAAGTTCAACAGTTTTAATATATGCTGCTTTATTCATTCTTTGTAAAAAATAATTCATGAATATCCGATCCGCATCAATGAAAAAACCTTGTCTTTAGATAAGTTTTAGCGCTATAGATTTTATTAATGTTGTAATCGGCGATTGTAAATTATATAAAACTATCATTTTAAAGCAAAAACTTTATATTTTTAAACCTAAAAAGTAATTGACGCCATTCTCTTGTTGTAAACATTAAATTATACACCAGTAGGGGGGGGGGGGTGAGTTGGAGCGCTATCAGGATTTGTTTTGAGTGATGCCACGACAGTAGCGACCCTAGAATCGAGTGATTGAACTTTTATTACTGTTTTGCTGACACTGTGTTATGTTTCTCTTCCATACGCAAGTTCTTCAAGCTAGAAGTTAAATACTTTAACCGCTCTACTCCTCAGTAGCTATATTTTTACAGAATAAAAAAATGGCTTCATTTGTTTCGTCTCCCAAAGTATGATTTTCAATCAAACCTTCAACAATTCAAATCTTGGTCCATAAGGCCTTTAAGTCTGCTCTTTTAAGCAGGATATCTTGGTTTTTGTATTCCATTAACATTGTTCAAGTTATACAATGTTTAAAATATCTACTTTAATTAACTTCACACTCAATGAACCACTTCCATTCACTCGTCTGTCCTAAGCTGAAACAATTTGATATCGTTGTCAAATAATTACGGAATTAGGCCAGTGTGAGTTTTGAGTCCAACACCGGCGTCATTAAATTCTTAACAATTAATTTGCAATCAGCGACAGCGATTTTTGGAAATATCTAAAAACTTATCTACGCTTATCTTGTTTTTTGTCGTGAACTTATTTTATTAAGGAAAACAGTAAAATGTATAGCATAGATGTATAAGCATACATCTTGAGCTTCTGAGTAGTTTAGTGGGTAGAACGCGTGACCAGTAACTTAAACATCATGGGTTCAATCCCCGGTAGTGCCAAGACGTTTCGTGCTTTCTTCGTTCCCAGGTTAAATTAACCTATTACAGTCAGTAGGACTGTCTAGAGTTTTAAATCTATTGTTTGATATAATGGGTTGTTAAAACGTACTGCTAGCCCCAACCTTCCTTGAATGTATCTCTCTCTCTCTCTTTCTCTATGTTTCTTCAAGAAGGCAGATTCTTTTTTGGGAACTTCTCATTTTTTTCATTGGAATATCCTTCCTATAGAAGCTCACTAACGACAGCATAAGCACTCCTAATACAACCCTACTCCACCCTTTTCGTCTCCTACTTTTGTCCCGTAGAGGTAGGCTGGTTCACAGGTAGCCTACTGCACGACAATGAAAACAGACAGAGAGTGGTTGGCTGATGACGTCTTCCTGTGGAACTGCCAGGCTGCAAGCATTCTTCACGTATACAGCCCAGTAAAAATAAAATTTCTGAGCACATTGATATCATGACCGCAATACGAGATACTGTGGATACAGCAGAAAGTAAGGGACTACTAGCCAGTCCAGCCTAAGCCGTATTAATGGTATTATATCACAGTTTATACAGACAAACTAGCCCTATTTATATATTTGTTGAAACCATCAAGGTATACCTCGCTGACTTCTGTGCGCTGAATTTAAAGTTAAAATTAAAAGCTTTTAAAATTAGGCCTGGGTTGTTCTGTAACAGGAGATTAACTAACCGTGCAAACAGTTTCAAGAAAATATTTGTCAACAATAGTTATCTTACACCACTTACATTAGATTGTTTTAAAAGTGCTCAAAGAACTTCCTACACGAAGCGTCGTAACAAGTACTAAAGTGAACAGAATCGTCACATAAAATTCCAGGAACAGACAATCCCGAAAGGCGGGTCAAAGTAGGTGAAAATTCCTTCGAAATGGCGTTAAGTGAGTAAAAATTAAACCCAATTCTCCAGGTTGTTGAAAGGTGAAGCTTTGTGAGTCCGGACAAAAGCCGGAGTCTTGGCCTTTACAGATAGACATCATGCGGCAATGTGTCTGGAGCCGGCGGAACGCTGTCGGCGGAGATTTGGAGTCGGCCGTGCGGAAGCGTTCGGCAAAACAAGGTGGTTTGGGGAAAAAACTGAAAGTAAATTTCTAAGAAGCCTACCCTTGGAAAGAAGGAATACGCAATGAATATTTATTCAGGCTGCTTACAAAGGTATGTATTTATGTAAAACAAGGATATGGAGAAATGGGAAACTCAAAACAACAATATGCAAACAAGGATAGGCAAAACAAAGATATATAAAAAAGGATATGTGGAAAAAAGATGTCCAAACAAGAGTATTTCAAATAAAGATAGGATAAAGAAATATTTATATAAGAGAAAGACATATAAAATAAGAATGTACAAAACAATACTGTTTTAAACAAAGATAATTTAAATAAAGATATGTAATGTGTGTTTATATATATATATATATAATAAAAATGTGTAAAACAAAGATGCAAGACAAGGTTACTTTATACAACGATAAATAAATAAGGATATATGAAATAAAGATACATAAAACAACGATAATTCAAACAAAGTTAAGATATAGAAAGATATCTAAAACAAAGGTATATAAAATAATAATGTGTGAAACAAGGTAAGATAAGGGTAAGCCTTGTTACCTTAATAATAAGCCTTGTTACCTGTTTATCTTAATAAGATTATCAAAATAAAGATATATAAAATAAGGGCGTGTAAGACAAGGATGTTCAAAATAAGGATATTTTAAATATAAGATAAATAAGGATATGTAAAATAAATATATAAAAGAAGGATGTATAAAACAAGGATACGCAAAACAAGAAAATGCAAAACATCGATTGTAAAACAATGGTATGAAAAAAAGGATATGCAAAACAAGGCTATGTCAAACAAAGATATGTTGAAGCAAAAATTGTAAACATAAGAATTTGTTAAAAAAGAATAAGATGTTAAACAAAGATATTTAAAACGATATGTAAAGAAAGAGTGTGTTAAATATAGAACGGCTTAATTAGGGGACAAGAAACTCCTGTAGTTGTTTAATGAATGAAAGAAGGAAGAATTTGCTAGGCGTTTTCTTATAATAAGGTGCGTTGAGTGTTTACTTATTCTTATTTGTAGGGATGGGCCGATTCCTAAAATTTTCGATTTCGATTCCGATTCTAAAATTTTCCTTTCGATTCTCGATTCTTTAGTCGATTCTCGATTCTCGATTCTTTCAAGTTATATTAGCTTACATGCTAATTCTCTAATAATTAATTTAGTTAACATCTTGGTCATATGGCAAAACCTTTTAAAAGTTCTGTTTTAATGTAAAAGGCTACACAAAACCTTCAACCCTGAGAGTGATATCTGTCTATAATATAATTTATTAAGGATAAGTTTCGGAGGAATAATACAGTGTTTCTGTTATCCGTCTATTCGCTCAACCGTCATGGCCACGGTTCCGACGGTGACGGTTAATCGAGTTTTTACTGTACTTTTTTGTGTTTTGTTCTGACATTTAGTGAGAGAGAGAGAGAGAGAGAGAGAGAGAGAGAGAGAGACGAGCGATGTCAAACGACCAGAAATGGTTACGATCTTGATTGCTGTTGCTTCATAAATAATAATATTTTCGTTTACTTTTATCATGTAATTCATTCAAATCAACTAATACATAAATAAGACATAGTTGGTAATTAATTATTTTTCCACACAAATATAATAAATTTTGGTAATAAATTTTGTTTGGTAATAAATCACTCCACACGCATATTTTAATAGTTAACAAAATAGGAATCGGAATCGACACTTTTATGAATGAAGAATCGAGTATCGACGATTCCTCGATACCACTTAGAATCGACGATTCCTGGAATCGAGAATCGGAATCGGCCCATCCCTACTTATTTGCCTTGTATATTCTAAGATTTACCATTTTCCTTAAATCAATTAACTTTATAGAGCTGACATGACAAAAACGAGGCAAATATTTCGGTTGTTCTTAAATTAAATACCGGACCGAATAAATCAAAACCCCTCGATTTAAGTCGATTATTGCACCTAGCTAGCGTTGTATGAATCGCGATTCATTCTTCAGTTACAAATAGAGAACGAAATGTCTCCAACTATGACTTGCAAAACAAACCATAGCAAATACCTTAAGCCAGTAATGATTTCAAAATTTGCTTCAATAATCTCTCAATTTGTGTCGAAACAAAGAGAAAAACAGGTTTTTATTTAACTTGAGTTATTTTCTAAAATTAGTTACTGATTAAGAACGACTTTCGATGTTCGACACGAGCACCGACTCGTGAAGTGCTGAAACCCCTATTCTAGGGGACTAAAGGCAAGACTGTGAAATCAGATCAGCTTATTTGTCACGCTTAATGCGCAACTGTTTTATTTGTGAATAATTGTGTTTTACATTTGTAGTTCTAATCGACTCGCAAGTGATTGTTAGTGCAGCCCTTCTCGGCTGGATGCATGATTATACTGTCTCAAAATCAATAAGTGTTATTATTAAAGGTAAAAACACATTTAGGCCTATAAAATTGTGGAACTTGACAGGTCGGGAGTAAATGATACACCCCGTGTGCCAGAAAGGAGGAGGGGAGAAACAAAACATGGTTGTGACAAGTCATAGGGGCTGTGTCATTTGTGGTTGACAGTAGGGTGTTTTAGACCTAAGACGAATTACGCCCATTTTGAGGCTATTAGCGCTCTGGCTTTTAAAAAAATAGTTATCGCCGTTTGTTTGTGAACAGTAGGTTACCAGAATGTAGAGTAATTTGCGGTTAACAGTGAGTCCATTTGCTCTACAGAATTTACTAAACTGTAGTACTGATCATAAACTCTGCGTGTTGGCTGAAGTCTGTCTTAATAAACTCACAGTTGTGTTGAAGTTCCTATAAAAGCATGTGTTACGAGGGTCCTGTTTTTCGTAAGAAAGTCAAATACAAAATAAAATAAAACTTTTGAAATCCAAATTTCTCTCTACTTTCTATAAATTAAATTCCCAACTCTGGATGGGCTTGGAAACTAAATCGTAATGACGTCATCAGGACAACTACCATGTTTTTTCAGTCTAGTGTTTTCTCTGATAATATAGAGTGGGCTACAATAACCTTTTAGGTTTCTTAGAGATTTCATCTTCGCAGGTGACGTGTATCAGAATGCCTACCATATACAACTCTTTTTATGGTCTTAGTAAAGGTAGTTCTGATAATGAAGGTCATCCGAAACTGCACGTAAACCTTTAATACAACCTTATCGTAATTTATAACATCAGATTTAAGTAATGTAAAGTTACACTTCTTGAACAAACAACATTTCTAAAAAAATTAATTTTGCATAGAGTTAGATGTAGCCTACAGTAAAAAAATAACAGTTAACCATGACTGTTTTCGCGCTACAAATATCAATGAGCAAGAAACTCTACGTCATAGATAAAAACGCCTGGCCCATCTGACCAGTAACCTATATAGAGGAAGCCTTATAATGAATGGATTTTTAAATTTCATTTGATCAAATTCCTTCTATTAGCTCACCACTCTCCTTACATTTTTATCTTGTACAAATTTTCAATCGTTAATCAAATACGTTTTAATTCACCCAGTAAAGTTCAAATGCATTTTTTAAACCTGTAGTGGATGACACTTGTTGTTATTACAGTTTAAAAAAATACTTATTCAATAATTACATTTTTTTAAAGTTCATGTCTCGGTCGAATTCGGACTGAATGACTACATGTTTCAGCACTTAGGCTCTGAGCCAACTTTCCCAAAGCTCAAATCTTTTACTTAAAGACGTAGAGGCCTTTATGAAATCATAAGAGAAAGTTTCCTTGTAATAATGAAGCATTATAAAAGATGTAGCACCACTATCAGCTTCAAAAATTAGAAACGAAAAAAAGCGAATAAAATAGTAATAAACAAAAATAATAGCCCAACACTATGAACTGTCTAGTGAAAAAAATGAAAATTTGCATCGAAATTAGTTTTCTATTTTGGTCCTTAATATTGTGATCCTGTCATATCTATATACATATTTATATTATTGTAATTATAAAATAAAAAGTGCCTATATCCAAAGTACTATAGTCAAAACTTTTCATAGGAATGTATTTGTTTTTTTTATTGTTAAAGTAGTTTGGTATAAGCCTTTGTCCGGATTTTGTGACTAAAATAAAGAAATTCGATAATTTATTTTAGAGTAAAGTTGATAAAAGATGGCAAGACATTAAAAGGTAATTTCGATATAACGTCTCTACTTAAGGAAACACCACGTTACTCTCGCCGATGCTGTGGGATGTTCAGAAATCCCGTCAACAAACCAGGAAACTCGCTAATTGCTTTGAAAAACTACTATTTCCCACTAGGAAAAGTGATAGATTTATTAGACTTACCAGACACACAAATCGAATGATAACAATAAAAACTAATTTTGAAATACAGTTTAAAATGTAGCTTTAAATAAAATAATTGTGAATGAGTTTAATTAAAACATTATATTCGTAGCCTGGTTTAATATCGTGTTACATCTAAAAAATATTACATATTATGAAACTAATTAGATAATTCTTGCCATAGATTGCATCACCTCATTTTTTTGATGTTATTAAAATTATATTTTAAACAAGAAAAATGTTATTTTAAATTTAAAACTGAGGGCAGATTTCTTCCCTTTATACAAAGAAGTGATAACAAAAATAGCTTACATTTACCTTAATTATATTATCCTAAACTAATATATAGTTTATTTACACAATAGCCTCTATAACTACCAAGTATCAGGTTATGTTATTAGGTAATATATATATATATATATATATATATATAGTCAACTTGACATGTTGATATTGTCAAGAGATAAATACACCTTGAAAGGCTAGAAAGACCTAATGGTGTTAATTTTATTGGTATTATAGTTTATGAAATCTATAATCATTGATAAACAAATACTTACAAGGAAACTTTATCTAAAATTTTTAAACGTACACAGAGCGACAAACATATAAATAAATAAATATATACACATATATTTCTTTTTTTATATATTATTACAAATAATATATATATATATTTTTTAAAACAACATAGGTTATTCAAATACAAGAATATTTATTAATTTATATTCAAAGCTTTTCGTTGGTAAACAGTACCAACATCATCAGGAATGAAAAATACAATAATGTAAGCTATAGGCCTAAAACATATGTTAAATTAGAAATAGAATTGTTGCTAAATTTATACAAATTGCCAAATTTATTTTGTTGCTGTAACATTATAGACATTGAATATAGTATCAAATTTAGAATGTATTTGTATTTGTTCTTTTATTAATTTGTTATTATTATTGTGTTTATATATTTCGAATGCTTCATATATATTCATTCTTAATCCCTTATTAATTTCTTGTATAAGTTTCATATTTTCAATATTTGGATATTGGTGCTTATTATTAATACAATGATTTGCGAAATTTTATTCATATATTTCTGGATTAATATAGGCATTTAAATGTTCTTTATATCTTTCTTTTAATTTTTTCTTGGTTTTGTGAATTTGATTTTATTATTAATTTTATTCAAAATATTTGTTAAATTTATATTATTATTGTTTGATATATACATTCCATCATCTACATAGCGAACCCAATAACCATTTTTATCATATATTTTTATAATTTCATTTATTTTATTATCTAATTGTTGTAAAAATATTTCAGATAATATATTTGATAATGGCGACCCCATAGCAAGACCATCTTCCTGTTTATAAATTTTGTCATTGTATGAAAAATAATTTTGATTTAATATTATTTTGAGTGTATTTAAAATTTCTAATGTTAATTTTTCATCTTATATATATATATATATATATATATATATATATACGAGAAGATACAAATAGGCCTACAAATTAGACATATATATAATAATAATAATATATATGTATATATATATATATATATATATATATATATATATATATATATATATATATATATATATATAGGGTATACGTAATTGGTAATAAGTTTTCTTGTAATATAGTTAAGGAATAAAAATATTTCAAATACATGAATAGTTTTTTTTATACAATAATCAAAGCTTTTCGCCAATAAAAGAAGTAAGTTATAAAATGAAGTCTATTGATAAAGTAAGGTGATGTTTTTATGACAATAATGTATCCACACGAATTTAATTCAGTATTATTTGGTTTGATAAATTAAACATAATCTGTTACTTGTTCAGAATGTATTATAACATATGTAATAACGAAAAAAATCGGGGTAGGTTCATTCTTTGTCAAATATTAGCCATAATTGGATGAAGTGTACTAGCAGCAAAACCTGAAGTAACTGAATAGTTTGCCAACATGAAGCGCCACTGAGAACCAATTGCAAAAATTGCATTCAATTACAGACAAGTGTTTGTAGACATTGGCGCGTATTGAGTGGTTGGCTAGACAATAATGGATAGTGCTCGCTGTAATGGAATTGGGCAGAAGATCGGCAAATTGACTCCCAGGAATTACTTTCTCTTGTTGAAAGGTATAACATAATACGTCAATAGACAAAATACTTTCCAAAATTTTACCTTTCTACTTCTAAATATTTAAAATTCTACAATACATTGAACAATTCATCTCATGTATTTCCGGAAAATTACTATGTTTTTATTTCGATATCAGATAATTGCTTTAAAATTTGTTTAGACATTTGTTTTGTGACGTCACTATTTTTGTTTGAACCTGTCTTGCTTTAACAGGTATAATAACGACTCGTTTATAAGTTTAGGATGGCTTAAAAGAGACAGGTAATGTGGACAGCCCTATAGGGATAGCCGTCAAGTGACCAAGGCGTCAACTAACCAAGGTATACGTAACGTTTAAATAGTTCAGCGTTGCCACATAGGCGAGAGACGAGTCCGGATAGGCGATACTGACAGCCTGATCCTCGAATCTGGCAACACTGTTGTAGGGTTGCAAATTAGTGCTCAGGGGTAAACGACTTTCGACCATATCTCACAAGACCTATTCCAGACGTAACAAACAAGCCCGACTGATTTTGTGCAGTAGACAGCACCATTCAGTCACCTACTTCTACCCTAGGTTCTTATTGTCGCAAGCTGATTCGACCTGGGAGCTAAAAAAGCACATCAAAATTCTTTAGCGCTCTCTGGATTCGAACCCAGTACCTTTAGGTTAAAAGGGCTCTACCACTAATAATACAGTGGCCGATCATTTTACTTTTATTAATAATAAAATGAAGAGACTATACTATGGTTTTCATAGTCTGAATATCACGTATTTTTGATTGCTTTCAAAACACCTTTGAAACCTGTTTTTACAATTTCTAATATTATTTGTGTTTTTTATTATATTAATACGGTTAGTAGTAGCCAATTACTGATGAAGGTGACACGGTCGTCGAAACTAGCCTGTGTGTATTAATAAATTAGTGCGTAGTGAGATTTTGAGTAAACTATTTTAATATTTAATACATGAAATGTTAAGTATAAGTTCTTCTCAAATATTTATTGAGTCCTTCCTATTTGCACTATATTCCAATATATTTTTTTAAAGTGGTATTTTAGCTGATAAAAATCCAATTGTGTTTATTATGTAACAATGATGGTTTAATGGTAAACAGAATACAGCTGACTCACTTTGCATATGGTAATCCAGGAAGGAGTCTAGGCAACACTACACTACAGCCTCCTTATATTAACCTGGGCTGGAATCCAAGTACTTAATAACCCAAACTGAGTAGACATGTAAGCTGAAAAAGTACACAAAAAATGTCTGGCGCTATCTGGATTCGAATCCAGAACCTTTAGTTAGTAGTCAAGTGCTTTACTCACTAACCATTTAGCGGGCAATCGTTTTTTCTTTTGTTAATACAAGAATGAAAAAAATTAGACCATAAATTTCCTAATCAGGATGGCATATATTTTCGATTGCTTTAAAAACGTATTTAGTGCTTGTTTTATAATGGATTGTGTTATTTGTGTTTCTTTTTTATAAGAATAATACGTGACGAATGTTAAACTCTAATTCTTTTCAAACATCTATTTAAATTTTTATCCTGTATTTTATTATTGCGTGTTAATTTTACTCGGTAACAAATCTTATTGTATTCGCTATGTAACAAAAACAACATTAATAATAATAGTGACAATGATGACGATTAAATAATAATAATAGTGACAATGATGACGATAAAATAATAATAATAGTGACAATGATGACGATAAAGTAATAATAACAGTGACAATGATGACGATAAAATAATAATAATAGTGACAATGATGACGATAAAATAATAATAATAGTGACGATGAGGACGATAAAATAATAATAATAGTGACAATGATGACGATAAAATAATAATATTAGTGATAATGATGACGATAAAATAATAATAATAATAGTGACAATTATGACGATAAAATAATAATAATAGTGACAATGATGACGATAAAATAATAATAATAGTCACAATGATGACGATAAAATAATAATAATAGTGACAATGATGACGATAAAATAATAATAATAGTGACAATGATGACGATAAAATAATAATAATAGTGACAATGATGACGATTGAATAATAATAATAGTGACAATGATGACGATAAAATAATAATAATAGTGACAATGATGACGATAAAATAATAATAATAGTGACAATGATGACGATAAAATAATAATAATAGTGACAATGATGACGATAAAGTAATAATAATAGTGACAATGATGACGATAAAATAATAATAATAGTGACAATGATGACGATAAAATAATAATAATAGTGGCAATGATGACGATAAAATAATAATAATAATAGTGACAATGATGACGATAAAATAATAATAATAGTGACAATGATGACGATAAAATAATAATAATAGTGACAATGATGACGATTAAATAATAATAACAGTGACAATGATGACGATAAAATAATAATAGTAGTGACAATGATGACGATAAAACAATAATAATAGTGACAATGATGACGATTAAATAATAATAATAGTGACAATGATGACGATAAAATAATAATAATAGTGACAATGATGACGATAAAGTAATAATAACAGTGACAATGATGACGATAAAATAATAATAATAGTGACAATGATGACGATAAAATAATAATAATAGTGACGATGAGGACGATAAAATAATAATAATAGTGACAATGATGACGATAAAATAATAATAATAGTGACAATGATGACGATTAAATAATAATAACAGTGACAATGATGACGATAAAATAATAATAGTAGTGACAATGATGACGATAAAACAATAATAATAGTGACAATGATGACGATTAAATAATAATAATAGTGACAATGATGACGATAAAATAATAATAATAGTGACAATGATGACGATAAAGTAATAATAACAGTGACAATGATGACGATAAAATAATAATAATAGTGACAATGATGACGATAAAATAATAATAATAGTGACGATGAGGACGATAAAATAATAATAATAGTGACAATGATGACGATAAAATAATAGTAACAGTGACAATGATGACGATAAAGTAATAATAACAGTGACAATGATGACGATAAAATAATAATAATAGTGACAATGATGACGATAAAATAATAATAATAGTGACAATGATGACGATAAAATAATAATAATAGTGGCAATGATGACGATAAAATAATAATAATAGTGACAATGATGACGATAAAATAATAGTAACAGTGACAATGATGACGATAAAGTAATAATAACAGTGACAATGATGACGATAAAGTAATAATAACAGTGACAATGATGACGATAAAATAATAATAATAGTGACAATGATGACGATAAAATAATAATAATAGTGACAATGATGACGATAAAATAATAATAATAGTGACAATGATGACGATAAAATAATAATAATAGTGGCAATGATGACGATAAAATAATAATAATAGTGACAATGATGACGATAAAATAATAATAATAGTGACAATGATGACGATAAAATAATAGTAACAGTGACAATGATGACGATAAAGTAATAATAACAGTGACAATGATGACGATAAAATAATAATAATAGTGACAATGATGACGATAAAATAATAATAATAGTGACAATGATGACGATAATATAATAATAATAGTGACAATGATGACGATAAAATAATAATAATAGTGACAATGATGACGATAAAATAATAATAATAGTGACAATGATGACGATAAAATAATAATAATCGTGACAATGATGACGATAAAATAATAATAATAGTGACAATGATGACGATAAAATAATAATAATAGTGACAATGATGACGATAAAATAATAATAATAGTGACAATGATGACGATAAAATAATAGTAACAGTGACAATGATGACGATAAAGTAATAATAACAGTGACAATGATGACGATAAAATAATAATAATAGTGACAATGATGACGATAAAATAATAATAATAGTGACAATGATGACGATAAAATAATAATAATAGTGACAATGATGACGATAAAATAATAATAATAGTGACAATGATGACGATAAAATAATAATAATAGTGGCAATGATGACGATAAAATAATAATAATAGTGACAATGATGACGATAAAATAATAGTAACAGTGACAATGATGACGATAAAGTAATAATAACAGTGACAATGATGACGATAAAATAATAATAATAGTGACAATGATGACGATAATATAATAAGAATAGTGGCAATGATGACGATAAAATAATAATAATAGTGACAATGATGACGATAAAATAATAGTAACAGTGACAATGATGACGATAAAGTAATAATAACAGTGACAATGATGACGATAAAATAATAATAATAGTGACAATGATGACGATAAAATAATAATAATAGTGACAATGATGACGATAAAATAATAATAATAGTGGCAATGATGACGATAAAATAATAATAATAGTGACAATGATGACGATAAAATAATAGTAACAGTGACAATGATGACGATAAAGTAATAATAACAGTGACAATGATGACGATAAAATAATAATAATAGTGACAATGATGACGATAAAATAATAATAATAGTGACAATGATGACGATAAAATAATAATAATAGTGGCAATGATGACGATAAAATAATAATAATAGTGACAATGATGACGATAAAATAATAGTAACAGTGACAATGATGACGATAAAGTAATAATAACAGTGACAATGATGACGATAAAGTAATAATAACAGTGACAATGATGACGATAAAATAATAATAATAGTGACAATGATGACGATAAAATAATAATAATAGTGACAATGATGACGATAAAATAATAATAATAGTGACAATGATGACGATAAAATAATAATAATAGTGGCAATGATGACGATAAAATAATAATAATAGTGACAATGATGACGATAAAATAATAATAATAGTGACAATGATGACGATAAAATAATAGTAACAGTGACAATGATGACGATAAAGTAATAATAACAGTGACAATGATGACGATAAAATAATAATAATAGTGACAATGATGACGATAAAATAATAATAATAGTGACAATGATGACGATAATATAATAATAATAGAGACGATGAGGACGATAAAATAATAATAATAGTGACAATGATGACGATAAAATAATAATAATGGTGACAATGATGACGATAAAATAATAATAACAGTGACAATGATGACGATAAAATAATAATAGTAGTGACAATGATGACGATAAAACAATAATAATAGTGACAATGATGACGATTAAATAATAATAATAGTGACAATGATGACGATAAAATAATAATAATAGTGACAATGATGACGATAAAGTAATAATAACAGTGACAATGATGACGATAAAATAATAATAATAGTGACAATGATGACGATAAAATAATAATAATAGTGACGATGAGGACGATAAAATAATAATAATAGTGACAATGATGACGATAAAATAATAATAATAGTGACAATGATGATGATAAAATAATAATAATAGTGACAATGATGACGATAAAATAATAATAATAGTGACAATGATGACGATAAAATAATAATAATAGTGACAATGATGACGATAAAATAATAATAATCGTGACAATGATGACGATAAAATAATAATAATGGTGACAATGATGACGATAAAATAATAATAACAGTGACAATGATGACGATAAAATAATAATAGTAGTGACAATGATGACGATAAAACAATAATAATAGTGACAATGATGACAATTAAATAATAATAATAGTGACAATGATGACGATAAAATAATAATAATAGTGACAATGATGACGATAAAGTAATAATAACAGTGACAATGATGACGATAAAATAATAATAATAGTGACAATGATGACGATAAAATAATAATAATAGTGACGATGAGGACGATAAAATAATAATAATAGTGACAATGATGACGATAAAATAATAATAATAGTGACAATGATGATGATAAAATAATAATAATAGTGACAATGATGACGATAAAATAATAATAATAGTGACAATGATGACGATAAAATAATAATAATAGTGACAATGATGACGATAAAATAATAATAATCGTGACAATGATGACGATAAAATAATAATAATAGTGACAATGATGACGATAAAATAATAATAATAGTGACAATGATGACGATAAAATAATAATAATAGTGACAATGATGACGATAAAATAATAGTAACAGTGACAATGATGACGATAAAGTAATAATAACAGTGACAATGATGACGATAAAATAATAATAATAGTGACAATGATGACGATAAAATAATAATAATAGTGACAATGATGACGATAAAATAATAATAATAGTGACAATGATGACGATAAAATAATAATAATAGTGACAATGATGACGATAAAATAATAATAATAGTGGCAATGATGACGATAAAATAATAATAATAGTGACAATGATGACGATAAAATAATAGTAACAGTGACAATGATGACGATAAAGTAATAATAACAGTGACAATGATGACGATAAAATAATAATAATAGTGACAATGATGACGATAATATAATAATAATAGTGGCAATGATGACGATAAAATAATAATAATAGTGACAATGATGACGATAAAATAATAGTAACAGTGACAATGATGACGATAAAGTAATAATAACAGTGACAATGATGACGATAAAATAATAATAATAGTGACAATGATGACGATAAAATAATAATAATAGTGACAATGATGACGATAAAATAATAATAATAGTGGCAATGATGACGATAAAATAATAATAATAGTGACAATGATGACGATAAAATAATAGTAACAGTGACAATGATGACGATAAAGTAATAATAACAGTGACAATGATGACGATAAAATAATAATAATAGTGACAATGATGACGATAAAATAATAATAATAGTGACAATGATGACGATAAAATAATAATAATAGTGGCAATGATGACGATAAAATAATAATAATAGTGACAATGATGACGATAAAATAATAGTAACAGTGACAATGATGACGATAAAGTAATAATAACAGTGACAATGATGACGATAAAGTAATAATAACAGTGACAATGATGACGATAAAATAATAATAATAGTGACAATGATGACGATAAAATAATAATAATAGTGACAATGATGACGATAAAATAATAATAATAGTGACAATGATGACGATAAAATAATAATAATAGTGGCAATGATGACGATAAAATAATAATAATAGTGACAATGATGACGATAAAATAATAATAATAGTGACAATGATGACGATAAAATAATAGTAACAGTGACAATGATGACGATAAAGTAATAATAACAGTGACAATGATGACGATAAAATAATAATAATAGTGACAATGATGACGATAAAATAATAATAATAGTGACAATGATGACGATAAAATAATAATAATAGTGACAATGATGACGATAAAATAATAATAATAGTGGCAATGATGACGTTAAAATAATAGTAATAGTGACAATGATGACGATAAAATAATAGTAACAGTGACAATGATGACGATAAAGTAATAATAACAGTGACAATGATGACGATAAAATAATAATAATAGTGACAATGATGACGATAAAATAATAATAATAGTGACAATGATGACGATAAAATAATAATAATAGTGGCAATGATGACGATAAAATAATAATAATAGTGACAATGATGACGATAAAATAATAGTAACAGTGACAATGATGACGATAAAGTAATAATAACAGTGACAATGATGACGATAAAATAATAATAATAGTGACAATGATGACGATAATATAATAATAATAGTGGCAATGATGACGATAAAATAATAATAATAGTGACAATGATGACGATAAAATAATAGTAACAGTGACAATGATGACGATAAAGTAATAATAACAGTGACAATGATGACGATAAAATAATAATAATAGTGACAATGATGACGATAAAATAATAATAATAGTGACAATGATGACGATAAAATAATAATAATAGTGGCAATGATGACGATAAAATAATAATAATAGTGACAATGATGACGATAAAATAATAGTAACAGTGACAATGATGACGATAAAGTAATAATAACAGTGACAATGATGACGATAAAATAATAATAATAGTGACAATGATGACGATAATATAATAATAATAGTGACAATGATGACGATAAAATAATAATAATAGTGACAATGATGACGATAAAATAATAGTAACAGTGACAATGATGACGATAAAGTAATAATAACAGTGACAATGATGACGATAAAATAATAATAATAGTCACAATGATGACGATAAAATAATAATAATAGTGACAATGATGACGATAAAATAATAATAATAGTGACAATGATGACGATAAAATAATAATAATAGTGACAATGATGACGATAAAATAATAATAATAGTGGCAATGATGACGATAAAATAATAATAATAGTGAAAATGATGAGGATTGAATAATAATAATAGTGACAATGATGACGATAAAATCATAATAATAGTGACAATGATGACGATAAAATAATAATAATAGTGACAATGATGACGATAAAATAATATTAATAGTGACAATGATGACGATAAAGTAATAATAACAGTGACAATGATGACGATAAGATAATAATAACAGTGACAATGATGACGATAAAGTAATAATAACAGTGACAATGATGACGATAAAATGATAATAACAGTGACAATGATGACGATAAAATAATAATAACAGTGACAATGATGACGATAAAATAATAATAATAGTGACAATGATGACGATAAAATAATAATAATAACAATGATAATAGCAATATTAATTATTATTATTCCTTTCGTACATTTAGACAAAAGAGAGCTGCACTTCTTAAGTCATACGTGGACAGGAGAGAGAGGGAGGGTGATAGATAGAAATAGATAGATAGATAGATAGATGGATATATATATATATATATATATATATATATATATATATATATATATATATATATAGAGAGAGAGAGAGAGAGAGAGAGAGAGAGAGAGAGAGAGATAGAGAGAGAGAGACGCCTCCAAGTGACGATACGAGCGGCGATTGTAACTTATAAGAAAGATGGCAGCTAAAAAAGTATAACGTTAAATAAAAAAAGAACATTTTCTGTGATGTTTAAATAGCTAAGCCTGTTACATGAAGGGTTTGTTCTGGATTGTTTTGGTAAAGCAGCCTTGACATTAGAACGATGTTACGGATATATTTAGAGGGGGAAAAGCATGATATGGATAAAGTGAGAGGTGAGCGGTGTTTGCAAAACCTAATTAAGGTGAATGCTTCCCCTAATAATTATGTCCACATATATTCAGGTCTTTTACCTGTTCTTCTCAGGTTTATTTCTGGAACCCTATTTCCAGCCCACCTCACCCCTTTTCTAGCGATAGTGTATACCAGAGTTGTCCAACTTAGAAGACGGGGAGAGCGAAACTCAATCTTTGGCCCAAACAGCGAGCAACACGTACGTGTGGTGCAGTTTCCGAGAAATCTATGTAGCCTACCAGGGGAATGAAATTAAAATTAATTCACGAGGGGGGTTACGTTTTTTTAAAATTAAATGCAAAATGGTGAATTTTGAGGCAGTTAAAAGCCTTCAACTGACTGATACACTGACCCAATTTTGTATAACTTTATTAAATAACTATTTCTTTTTAAATTTGAAAAAACTATTGGCCGGCTGCACAGAATATGTCGGCGGCCCGCATCTGGCCCTTGTGCCACCACGTGAACAACTCTGGTCTAAACCTAAGGCCAATGGATAATGCTCCATTAAGAAAAGCAAAGAGGTCACCCCAAACGTAAACTCATTTCGGTTTTGTTTTAATTTTCTTTTTGACTAAACAGGCAAAGCAAAGAAGGAAGAACCTGTTTTATTCTCTGTTTCCAGACGAGAACACAGAACAAATAACAAATGTTTATCCATGTTTCTATGTTGTAATGTACAAAAGTCAATGGATTTAATAACATCTATTCTGTGAATAAATAGATATTGTTTCCAAAAATGTATAAATAATTTCATAATAAATATGTTTACAAACTCTTCCTTTTGTTTGTAAATATAAGGTTTACAGAGAAATGCGTTTCCAGAAAATTTTAAATCAAACGTTCTCGGAATACGGGTCCTTCGGGGTTGATTCTGAAATGCAGGATTCTTGGAAAGTTGGGTCACCACTGGGCCAATTAGGTTTAGTAACCTAACCTAGCGCCAGCGTGATTTTGTCAATCACGTAGTTCACGGATTAGAAAAAGTGTGATGCACGTCAATACAATATTACGGTTTCCACTCGAGTAGGATTATCTACCCTTCGCAATAATAGGCGAAGGGTAGCTGTGACGTTTTCACTACGTTTTAATTTCACTAAAAATAATTTCACTATAATATATACGAAATCAATTTCAATACTTTAAACTATTTCTTTATTTACAGAGTGAGTTGAATAACCCTTCAGAAACAACCCTTCAACAATGGTTTCACCCGGTAATAACATTAATATATTTTGTTTTAAAGTTCATCAAATGTTCAAGTACGTGTGATTGGTCAATACACTAAACGGCAATCAAAAGCTGTAATATGATTTATAAAACTTCGGAAATTTTTTATTCTCTAATTTTATTTGATTCTTCTCACATAGTTTAAACAAAATGTGACTAAGGAAGCAATGGTAAATCTCCGCCATTTGTACGACCATTAACTGGCTGAAAAGTAATCTTCGATCCAAAAACATTTCCTTTAAAGTTTAGGTTTTGCCTATGGAGACTTTATTGTCATGATTGTCGACCGGATACTGCAAGTCTTGGAAAACCTCAAAGAACTTTGAATTGAAAAGCGAGTTGCAAACCCTTTTCAGACGTTTTAAAGTCTGGCGCACAGTGTGGACTCCACAGACCGTAATTTAATTTGATTCTTTTCATATATTTTAACAAATGGCGAACAAGGAAGCAATGGTAAATCTACGCTACTTGTGTGACCATCAACTGGCTGGAAAGTAACATTCGATCCAAAAACATTTTCTTTGAAGTTTAGATTTTGCCTATGGAATTTATGAGAATAATTTATTGTCATTAATTGTGGACCGGATACTGCAAGTCTTGGAAAACTGCTTGTAGAAACCTCAAAAAATTTGGAATTGAAAAGCGAGTTGCGAACTCTCAACAGACGTTTTAAAGTCTGATGCACAGTGTAGAATCCACAGACCGTAATTTAATTTGATTTTTTTTCACATATTTTAACAGATGGCGACAAAGGAAGCATTTGTAAATCTCTGCTATTTTTGTGACCATTAACAGGCTGGAAAGTAGTCTTCGATCTAAAAACATTTCCAGGGACGTTTGTACATGTACTTTTGTACTTACTTAATAAAAGTTTGGTTGTATATAAAATTTTTTGGACAAACAGAATCGACATTGGATAGCTATATATGTCGATGGTCTTACTCTTCAGTCTTTACTCCTTGGTTTCTTCAGCACCTTGGAGCTTCAGGATATTCTGTAATTGGCATCCTTTTCATTGGTCCCTTCTCCTTCCAATTACCCAACTCCATTACCTCATTCATGCACTGCTTCCTAGATAGGCCAGAAATATTTTCTATTTTATTATTTTTCTTTTCAATACAGTTTACATTAACGTTTCATGCCTCACTATATGTGAACTCGTTAATACTCTCTTATTATATCCCATATTACATTTCTTGTATCTTCAATTGCTGCTGCCTTTTTACTTGTAACTAGTTCCGGCTTTACTTCATAACCTATGCGCCAAAATAAACAGTACTAAAACTGAGTGAGCTGTAGTGGCCTGCTCTCAAATATAGAGTCTTTCTTGTTCGTTTTAAAGAAACCATAGGAGATTTTATTGTGCCCGACGTCTGCCATTACGTTCACAATAGTTTCAGCAAGATCCCTTGGACAACATTGCTTGCCATAGACTCACTAACAAGGTATACCGATCCTTAACCCATAGCATAAGGTCATTCAAGCACCCGGGGGTTTCTGCACGATCTGTCGCGGGATTTTTCCTGGCAGGATTTCTTTCTTGCCAGGTTTTTCATCCCGCTCTTAGCGCAACCCTTACCGTACTGTTTCATTTCACTTTCTCCTGATTCTCCATGGAAAGAGCTTATTTGCTTGGATTTGTGGACAATCAATCCCGTTTCATTTACTCGCGATAGGGATACTAACCCCATGGGCATGTGAGACGGAGGTAGCTCGCTAGGGGTTGGCTGTCACGAGGGCTGAGCGGGTTTCGGTGGCCCAGACCCGGGTGAAAAAAACAACATTGCTTCTTCAAGAAACCTTTTTCTCATCTCCTTTAGAATACAATTTCCTTACCCGGCCCATTCCCCCGATCTTACACCACCTGACGCCTGCATCTGGAGAGTGATAAAGAAGAATATTTTCCGCGATGACCCACCAACCCCCATCATCCAACTACGGGATAAAATGACCGCGTGTATAATGATTATGAACCCTCTTCATCAAAATGACGCAACAAAACCTTCAAGAACAATGCAAGTGTTGCTACAAAATAATCGGAGGTCATATAGAACATGTTTACACTCGAGTTTATAACCGATTTAGCTTCTTTTACTTGTATTTATTTGTAAAACTATGTAAATAAAATAAAATCTTACAAGTGTTTCAGTACAACAATATTTAGAACCATTTCACTCCGATCATCGTCCAAGTAGTAGTAAAAAGCCATGGTTTAGAGATATTTTTGTTTTCTTCCTCCTTAATGAGGACGGGACACTCAAAAATGGACAAAAAATCTTTGTACACAAAGAGGTTCGAATCTTGTTATATAACTACGGGATGACCGTCTAGCTGTGCTCGGTCAGGTGAAACGGTTTTACGGACTCAAACGGTGATTCGACCACCCGGGACAAAGTCTAATATAATTTTAGCAAGTAATTCGATTCGGCTAAATATAAGCCACAAGTAGGCCTACCTACGCTTGCTCTGGGGCAACGGTAAATATTAGAAACTTGAATTTGCGAATCGAACAGTGTGAGACTTGACACTGATCCTTCATCTTTATAATGGCTAATTACCCAGATTTGATTCGGTCAAAGGAAACAGGTGTTTGTAAAGTGATTGACAGCGCTTGCAGTTGTGAAATGTACAGGCGAGGAATGTAACAGGTTTAATGAATATTATAAGGTGTCAGGGATTCTAGTTAATTAGAGACGCCCAATGGACGATAATTAATTACTACTAAGGGGTTGTTTTCTTTTATTTGGAAATAATCCGCTAAATTGCTTTTATAATGACACTATATATGGAAATGCGAAAATAAAATTTATATTTTAATATATATATAGGCCTATATATTTAACATTAATAAAATTATATATATATATATATATATATATATATATATATATATATATATATATATATATATATATATATATATATATATATATATATTCAGATGACCTTATGGAAATATTTATTTATTATTCAATTATATGAGCAAAGATAATAATACAAATATAACTCGAAGATTTTTATCGGTTTATTATATATTTGCATTGTCAAGAGCCTCATTGACAGTGAACGGTAAAACCAAGACTAAAGTCTTGCAGACGGTTTTTCTCTTCGCTACATTCAGTCTTCACACGTTGGATTTGTTTTGTTCAATACTTTGGCCTACATGATCTCCTGTAATTGCTATCTTTTTTATCGGCTGCTACTTCTTCCACGTACTATCTTCCAAAATTATGCATAGCGTTTACAAAAACTTTAAAAATTATAATAAAACCTGGAACTGACGTGTCAAAAATTAAAAATAAAACTAAAAAATAACTTTACTTCAACACGTCACAAAATCTTCTAATATAAAGCACTAATACAAACCTCTTTCATGTATAAGAGAGAACTATGTTATACCAAGTTATGCTATTGCTACAAAGAATCCCGCAAGAAAAAAATGTGTTATAGAAAATTTTGTTTAAAGATTTGTTGGTCTGTTGCCAAGTTAAGTGGGCATATTTTGGCTTTAGTTATTTTTGGACCGCTTTATAGAACAAGTAGACCGTTTTAATAGTTAATCTAATGGGTTAGTTAACATTTGAAAGAAAAATTAAATCCATCCGAACGGGATCCTTTATAGATAAATAGTAATATAGGTAGTATATTGTTATGCAATGCTCTGTTTTATAAAAACCATTGATTTTATTACTTTGTGTGTTTGTGTGTGTGTGCGCCGGTCTGTGTGCCGGTCTCGCCAGTCTCTGTGCCGGTCTCGCCAGTCTCTGTGCCGGTCTCGCCAGTCACTGTGCCGGTCTCGCCAGTCTCTGTGCCGGTCTCGCCAGTCTTGTGCCGGTCTCGCCAGTCACTGTGCCGGTCTCGCCAGTCTTGTGCCGGTCTCGCCAGTCTCTGTGCCGGTCTCGCCAATCACTGTGCCGGTCTCGCCAGTCTTGTGCCGGTCTCGCCAGTCACTGTGCCGGTCTCGCCAGTCTTGTGCCGGTCTCGCCAGTCACTGTGCCGGTCTCGCCAGTCTCTGTGCCGGTCTCGCCAGTCACTGTGCCGGTCTCGCCAGTGTTGTGCCGGTCTCGCCAGTCAATGTGCCGGTCTCGCCAGTGTTGTGCCGGTCTAGCCAGTCACTGTGCCGGTCTCGCCAGTCTTGTGCCGGTCTCGCCAGTCACTGTGCCGGTCTCGCCAGTCTCTGTGCCGGTCTCGCCAGTCACTGTGCCGGTCTCGCCAGTCTCTGTGCCGGTCTCGCCAGTCTCTGTGCCGGTCTCGCCAGTCTCTGTGCCGGTCTCGCCAGTCTTTGTGCCGGTCTCGCCAGTCTCTGTGCCGGTCTCGCCAGTCTTTGTGCCGGTCTCGTCAGTGTCTGCGCCGGTCTCACCAGTCTCTGTGCCGGTCTCGCCAGTCTCTGTGCCGGTCTCGTCAGTGTCTGCGCCGGTCTCACCAGTCACTGCGCCGGTCTCGTTAGTCTCTGTGCCGGTCCCGCCAGTCACTGTGCCGGTCTCACCTTTCTCTGTGCTGGTTTCGCCAGTCTCTGTGCCGGTCTCACCAGTCACTGTGCCGGTCTCGCCGGTCTCGCTAGCCTCTGTGCCGGTCTCACCAGTCACTGTGCCGGTCTCACCAGTCTCTGTGCCTGTCTCACCAGTCACTGTGCCGGTCTCGCCGGTCTCGCTAGTCTCTGTGCCGGTCTCACCAGTCACTGTGCCGGTCTAGCCGGTCTCGCTAGTCTCTGTGCCGGTCTCACCAGTCACTGTGCCGGTCTAGCCGGTCTCGCTAGTCTCTGTGCCGGTCTCACCAGTCACTGTGCCGGTCTAGCCGGTCTCGCTAGTCTCTGTGCCGGTCTCACCAGTCACTGTGCCGGTTTCGCCGGTCTCACCAGTCTCTGTGCCGGTCTCACCAGTCACTGTGCCGGTCTCACCAGTCACTGTGCTGGTCTCGCCAGTCTCTGTGCCGGTCTCACCAGTCACTGTGCCGGTCTCACCAGTCACTGTGCCGGTCTCGCCAGTCTTTGTGCCGGTCTCGTCAGTGTCTGCGCCGGTCTCACCAGTCTCTGTGCCGGTCTCGCCAGTCTCTGTGCCGGTCTCGCCAGTCTCTGTGCCGGTCTCGCCAGTCTCTGTGCCGGTCTCGTCAGTGTCTGCGCCGGTCTCACCAGTCACTGCGCCGGTCTCGTTAGTCTCTGTGCCGGTCCCGCCAGTCACTGTGCCGGTCTCACCTTTCTCTGTGCTGGTTTCGCCAGTCTCTGTGCCGGTCTCACCAGTCACTGTGCCGGTCTCGCCGGTCTCGCTAGTCTCTGTGCCGGTCTCACCAGTCACTGTGCCGGTCTCACCAGTCTCTGTGCCGGTCTCACCAGTCACTGTGCCGGTCTCGCCGGTCTCGCTAGTCTCTGTGCCGGTCTCACCAGTCACTGTGCCGGTCTAGCCGGTCTCGCTAGTCTCTGTGCCGGTCTCACCAGTCACTGTGCCAGTCTAGCCGGTCTCGCTAGTCTCTGTGCCGGTCTCACCAGTCACTGTGCCGGTCTAGCCGGTCTCGCTAGTCTCTGTGCCGGTCTCACCAGTCACTGTGCCGGTTTCGCCGGTCTCGCCAGTCTCTGTGCCGGTCTCACCAGCCACTGTGCCGGTCTCACCAGTCACTGTGCTGGTCTCGCTAGTCTCTGTGCCGGTCTCACCAGTCACTGTGCCGGTCTAGCCGGTCTCGCTAATCTCTGTGCCGGTCTCACCAGTCACTGTGCCGGTTTCGCCGGTCTCGCCAGTCTCTGTGCCGGTCTCACCAGTCACTGTGCCGGTCTCGCCAGTCTCTGTGCCGGTCTCGCCAGTCTCTGTGCCGGTCTCACCAGTCACTGTGCCGGTCTCGCCGGTCTCGCTAGTCTCTGTGCCGGTCTCACCAGTCACTGTGCCGGTCTCGCCAGTCTCTGTGCCGGTCTCACCAGTCACTGTGCCGGTCTCGCCGGTCTCGCCAGTCTCTGTGCCGGTTTCACCAGTCTCTGTGCCGGTCTCACCAGTCACTGTGCCGTTCTCGCCGGTCTCGCTAGTCTCTGTGCCGGTCTCACCAGTCACTGTGCCGGTCTCGCCAGTCTCTGTGCCGGTCTCAAAAGTCACTGTGCCGGTCTCGCCGGTCTCGCCAGTCTCTGTGCCGGTCTCGCTAGTCTCTGTGCCGGTCTCACCAGTCTCTGTGCCGGTCTCACCAGTCTCTGTGCCGGTCTCACCAGTCACTGTGCCGGTCTCGCCGGTCTCGCCAGTCTCTGTGCCGGTCTCGCTAGTCTCTGTGCCGGTCTCACCAGTCACTGTGCCGGTCTCGCCGGTCTCACCAGTCACTGTGCCGGTCTCGCTAGTCTCCGTGCCGGTCTCACCAGTCTCTGTGCCGGTCTCACCAGTCTCTGTGCCGGTCTCACCAGTCACTGTGCCGGTCTCGCCGGTCTCTGTGCCGGTCTCACCAGTCACTGTGCCGGTCTCACCAGTCTCTGTGCCGGTCTCACCAGTCTCTGTGCCGGTCTCACCAGTCTCTGTGCCGGTCTCACCAGTCACTGTGCCGGTCTCGCCGGTCTCTGTGCCGGTCTCACCTGTCTCTGTGCCGGTCTCACCAGTCTCTGTGCCGGTCTCACCAGTCTCTGTGCCGGTCTCACCAGTCTCTGTGCCGGTCTCACCAGTCACTGTGCCGGTCTCACCAGTCACTGTGCCGGTCTCGCCAGTCTCCGTGCCGGTCTCACCAGTCTCTGTGCCGGTCTCACCAGTCACTGTGCCGGTCTCACCAGTCTCTGTGCCGGTCTCACCAGTCACTGTGCCGGTCTCGCCGGTCTCGCTAGTCTCTGTGCCGGGGTCACCAGTCACTGTGCCAGTCTCGCCGGTCTCGCTAGTCTCTGTGCCGGTCTCACCAGTCACTGTGCCGGTCTCACCAGTCACTGTGCCGGTCTCGCCGGTCTCGCCAGTCTCTGTGCCGGTCTCACCAGTCTCTGTGCCGGTCTCACCAGTCACTGTGCCGGTCTCGCTAGTCTCTGTGCCGGTCTCACCAGTCTCTGTGCTGGTCTCACCAGTCATTGTGCCGGTCTCACCAGTCACTGTGCCGGTTTCGCCGGTCTCGCTAGTCTCTGTGCCGGTCTCACCAGTCTCAGAAGGTACTGTGCACCTTCTGTTGAAACATTTTAGCAACTGTGATTTAGCTATTCTTAAAAAAAAATACCATATATAAAATATTTAAAAAAGAACCAATTAGTTTTATGGTGTCTATCGTTAGTTGATCGAATTCTTAAGAACAAAACTTAACAATATATAAAATATAAGCTTGTGTTAAAGTGAAAGTGACTGAAACTTTCCAGTGAACATAACGAAATTAAAGTATAATGGAACAATTGTCTAATAATATACCCTAAGTACAGTAATTGGGTACATTGAGTTAATTCGGAAAGTTTTCTCTTTTTGTGTGATGTATTTCATAAAGCGACAGAATCGAAAATGTAAACGCGGGCACAGATATGGTCCTAGACATTTGTTTGTCCGAAAAGCGTACCGCAACTATGATAGGAATAGTTTGCACTGTCAGAGCATGATCGGACAACGACAACGGACTAGTGTAGGGCTGGTCACGTGACGGAAAGGTGTGGCCTGAGGCATGTCAAATCACCGTCAATTCCCTTGTAATGCAGTCGTCCGGCAGCTTGATCGGAGTCGTATCGGAAGGCTGCTTGACAAGTGTGTCACCGGATTTATCCGTGACCCGAAGCATTGAACAATGTACTGACCGAGAGCGAAACTAGTCTACTGGAAATATGTTTTGGTAGTGGATTTTTGCTAGTAATAAAGCGTAATTCTACGTTTAAAATTATTCATTTTTTGATATAATATCGATTCAGATAAGTACATAAACGCATCTCAACCTTATATCTCACTAAAAAGATTTAAATTTAATTTCGATATATTTATTAACAAACATGTTAAAGATAATTTAATTATATCTTAATAAGTAGATAGCTCCCGTTCCAAGAAAACTCTACATCCTGTTAATTGGCTTCCGGGTGTGATATTACCGTGAGAATATTAGCGTGAATCAGACTATAAACAGATGATTTATATAATGGGTTTTTAATATTTTCTCGATATTTTAACGAAATTAATGTGTTGATACGTTACAACGTTGTTGTGCATCAGACGGGAGCATTTAACGCCGGGAATTTGTGTCGACGTTGCTTCTAGTTAAATCGACGCATACCCACGGGTGCAACTCCTTCTAGAGAATGGAAATTTTAGAAGAGGATGCGTTCAAAAATAGGAAAATTTAACGCATGGAAAGAAAATAAGGTTGTTTGGAAGTAATAAAACGGCCTTTTAACGTGTTGATTGTGTTTGTTGGTTGGGATTTTGATCACTGTGGTCTGCAGGGAAGTAAAAGAAATTAATTGTAGCTTTGTGGATAATTTATTTGTTATCAAAACCGATCAATATGGAAGTCGTACGTTGAGTATCAAATTTCGTAAAACAGATTTATGAAAAACGAGATCTCGATACACAAATGTAATTCAAATAAACCCATCACCATTAATTTTAAATCTTTGTTTCTTTTTATCAAGACCTTCGTATTTCTTGTAATTAATCTAATAACGTTACTTGTAATAAAACTTATTAATCACTTGGTTTGAATTTACACTTTGAGAAAGTTCTAACTAGTGTCTGAAAATCATTTCTAAAAATGTACAGCTACTAAGTAGGCTATGTTTTGAGCTTTTTTATTAGAAACACCCTTTTCGTCCATTGAAAATATCTTAATAGAATCTGAGAACCTATTCTAAAAATGTACTAAATACTAAGTAGGCAAATACCAGGCTTTTCTTATTAGAAACAAACTTTTTGTTGACTAGAAAGATCATTCTAGAACCTGAGAACCTGTTTTAAATACGAACTGTCGCCAAGTTGGCGATGATATTAGAAAGAATCTAGTTATTGGAAATTTAATAAATGAATGTTATAATAGTTTTATTTTTTATTGGGACGTTGCGGTAACTCGTTTGTTGCCCTTATCGAGCTTGGAGTGTTTTAAAAAACGAAGTCCTCATGTTTAGAGTGAAGTGGGTAATTCGAGGCAAAACATCAAAGCCCCTACACTTTTCCAGATATTTCCTTAGCGTTATAGCTCTGCTAACTCGTATTTCCACACTACTAGGATGGAAAATCAGTACTGGAACGTCCTGATAGTAGAGCGGAAGGACCAGTTAGCAGAGCTGTAGCTCAAAGGAAATTTTTGTTAAAGTGTAGGGGTTTTGATGTTTTGCCTCATCACATTATCCAAGTGAACTCTAAATGTAAAGACATCGTTTTTTATAGTTCTACAGGCTTGATAGGAGCAACAAATCAGTTGCCGAAACGTTGCAATAAATAAATAAAACAATTATGAATTGATATTCAATCATTTTATCAGTTATACAATTGTTATTTCGAGTGGTCAAATAAACTATTATTAGAAAGTTGTCGATGATATTTTTAGAACCTGTCAACCTATCCGAAAGTGTACTAAGTAACAAGTAGACGATCACTAGGGCTTTCGTATTACAAACATACTTTTTGTTTACTATAAAGAGGTTTTATCTATTTAATTGTCCCTAATATGATCTTCAATAAACATTTAAGCTTGCTATTAAAATTTAAAAATATTTTAAATTTAAACTCAGTCATTTACTGTAATCTTGGGTATATAATATTATTCAATGATAATTGAAAATTTAAATTAAATATTTTTAATAACCTGGAATTTTACAACAAATAAAAAATCAATTACATCACCTGTTTTAGCTTTTTCCTTGTCTACAATATTTCATCCAAACTAAGTAGATTTTTAAATTAGATATTAATGGAGTAAATAATTCCTTTATAATATCTATAATTTGTTCAGATAAATAACGAAATTTTATTAATTTGTATGGTGTATGAAATATACTGGTTCCGATAGACTGACTGATCAACGCAAATCCAAAACTAGAAGCTTAAAATCTCTAGGATAGAATAAGTTCTAAGAAAGGAAGGATTTAGTGAAATTCTAATTTTAACGGATAAATACTCAAATGTATATTTTATAAAATACAGAGATCTTCAATAGGGCTACCGGATATAGTGGAAAAGTACACTGAACGCCCATGTTTTGGTTTTAAAGTACAAATTTGTTAATTCTGAATTATAAAAAACGAAAAGCTGTATCATCGCTTACTTTACTAACAACCTTAAACAACAATATCTGAGAAAGATAAAAAATGTCGAAATAATGTATGTAATAAAGTGATTTTAAAGAAGAAATATAATAAAAGATTTTAAAGTAAATTTCTACTTGGGTAAAAAAAAAATTTAGTTACTTTTTAATAAATAATTACAATCAATATAAATATGTATAGACAGGTGTCATAAGCACAATACTAAGGAGCAAAATAGAAAACAAAACTAATTAATTAAATTTAATTTGAAAAACTGTATTACAAGTTTTAAAAAAATGTATTTGAACTTGAGTGGATGAATAGAAGTAATTTTATTAACGATTAGAAATTTGAACAATATATATTTTAAAAAAGCTGTTTCACAACAATACCTATAACATAAAATCACTTGTTGTATTAAATCATATGTTATCACTTCATTTAAGCTAAAACAGTTGCATGCAGTTATATAGAAGTGTAATAGAATGACGATTTTAGTGTGGTGCCTTACAATCTTTCTGTTCAGATCGCCAAAAGTATTATTCACTTCAAATAACAGAACGTAATTAAAAAACAATTTACTATTCCAACTGATAAAATACAGGATTTAAGCAACATAAAGCTGAACCTGAATTGAGAAATGTACAAGAATTATGAAAACCCAGCAATAATCACGTTGAATAGCCAAACTAGTTTTATTTAAACCATTATTTCAACATGATTGCACTGTTATACCATAACATCTGTCTATATAGAGGTTTTCGATTAGGTTAGTAAATTATTCTAGAATTAGTTTGAGTTTAATTTAGAACTAGAATTGAAAGTCAATTATTGAATGTAGAGCACAAATAACCCTTGTTTTACTTTCCAAATATAGACGGTTGGAGTAACTATGGCAATGCCTATTGAGTTAAATCAAAGGGTTTTACCAGGTAACGGGTGGATTCTTAGACACTACATTGTTTACTTTTCTTTACCCCCCTGACCAGACTGTGAGTTGGTGGGAATTAAAAATATTTAATTATTACATTTGCTCAAGAGTTAATTCAAATCCTTCTATTAAGTCACACTCTTCCTATATATATATATATAAATAATAAATTTAAAATATTTCAAAAACAAGAATACTTTTAATGAATATATTTATTCAAAGCTTTTTGCCGATAATATATATATATATATATATATATATATATATATATATATATATATATATATATATATATATACACGAGTATAACACTTCAATATTAGTTCATGACTATCCGAACGTGTGACATCTCAGATGTGAAAACTCACTGAGACAGAACGTTTTCGACCGCAATGTGGCGTTCTTCATCAGTATCTTCTGCTTTAAATATATTTTTTTAAAACTTGCAGTGTATGACACTTGATGTTAATAGAGTTTTTAAAATTGTGATTCAAAATTCAAATTTAATGATATATTTTAGTTTTATATGGAAGTAAATCTGTTCTCAAAAGGGGTATGGTTTGAAATACGGTTATTTCGTCTCATTTCACCTGAACATTACATATGATTTCATAAAACAGCTAATTTTATATTATAGGTTATGTGGTAGAACAGCTGTTTTAACGCATAGTTTATGTTACTTTATTTATATTAACTCTAATTATTTAATAAAAATAACTAAAATAAAACTATTCTTTGTTGGCTTAAGTAGATAATGACCTTTTTTGTTTATATTTCTTGTTGTTGTATCAAATTAACTCATTTTGAAAAAAAAACCTCTTCTTTAGTTTGTTGAGTTTCCTTTCGTCGTTGGCTTTTCTTGGCTTAGTTTGTGCTGGTCACCTAGTGTTTGTTTCAGTCTTAACTCTTTACCATGACTCCAACGATTTGTTCGTTTAATCCGTTGTAACTAGAACGCATTTTCTGAATACAGAAGCCATCCATCGTCCAGATTCGTTGATTCGTTTTTGTAAACACTATTCTCGATTTGGCCACACTTTCCATTATATTGTTCTCCATTCATACTATATAAAACGGCAATAAAATATATAATTCTATATTATTTTATTGAATTATTTGTAGTAATATTTTTTAAAACATAAATTAATATATTTATTGTAACAAAAAATATTTAATAATAACATTGTAGCTTGATAATAACTGATAAAGTAACATAACCCATGCGTTAAAACAACTGTTCTACAAACATAACCAATAACATAAAATCAGCGTTTATGTGAAATCATATGTGATCACTTAATACATTACATTTATGCATTTCATTATACATATGTACACTTATACATTTATAAATATAGGGAAGTCTTACTTATTCCTAGTTAATCCCAGCTACTACCTTATATATACTTTTTAGATGAAGCCATAACTTGCGAACAAGGATGTAGCTAGAACAATGATTCGAAGGGGGGACGACCCGGCTGGTCAGGAGTTGTGGAGCTTTTTTGGGGAAACTTTGAACACTTTTATCTCTAGAAACCATATTCTATGCAATTTTGGCACTTGAAGTTACACAGCTGTTGGGTAATTGGGAACCTGTTTTGCTAAAATAGCGCTGCTTTATAGATTAATATTATTTCCTAAACTAATTAGTTTGGGGGGGAGCACGAGCCACTGTGCCCCCCTTGGCTGTGCTACTGGTTGTGGAGGCAATGATACAACCCGACAGAGAGTACGTCCGTCTTGCCCTTCACACGTGATGCCACATCGTCACTATATCCTTTACCAAGATTCTTAATATAGCCTACATACTACAACCCTACCTATATCCACATGCTTTACTATACTTTGTAGGCAATAATACTGTCCTAATCTCCTAAAACAAACAATACTACGCAGAAAAATACGAGATAATAAACACCATAAATACTATACACGACACATTTTAAATGACAAAACAGACTTTCAATCAAACACTATATTTGAGGACATAATTAACAACTACTCTATGAACAATAACGCACCACAGAACAAAAATACACCACAGATTCACACAAACACAACATGCCTGAGCAACAGTCTTGTCAGTAATTCACAGCATTGAAAAAGCGCTGACCTAGAGCGAAACGCGTCTGCTGAGCGTCTGCTGAATAAATCAGAAATTAGTGTTTTTTTCCAAGGTAATACAAACAAGTGTAATTTCTATAAAAACCTCAAGATGTACAACACAAAAACTGCAAGAAATAAATGAAGGATTTTATAACAATTTCGGAATTGGAAAACTATTTACATCTGAACATAAAGTAAAGGAAAAGAAATAAAAAATTAAATGATAAAGAATAAATTAAAACTAAATAATGAAAAGTAAACAAATAATATATTTAATCATTATCTCCAGCATCCAGTTAAAATTATCTTCAATAGTTTCGATAATATTAATATACATCTTCAGGGTAACAAATAACATACATTGACAATCACAAATTAAACATAAGCGTATTTAGTAACTGACTTGTGGTAACAATAACTGGTTTGTAAATATAATTATTGTTTGTTTTGTTCTTACTCAACACCTAAACATAGATTCCGTCTACAACACCTAAAGATGACATTTTATTGGCGAAACATTAACATGTTATCGAGCAATAGCTTGCAAATTTGTTTCTGGTTCATTGGCTTAAAACGTGAAATTTTAACTAATAGTATGTTTTATGTGGCAATGCCTCTTTCCATGTTGAGTTCTCTCGAGAAGAAAAATAATGCAGGCATACTAGAAGGAAATCTTTTCCTGTGAACATCCTAATGTCGTTAGAAATTTTAAAATGAAATCGGAGTTCAAGGAGAAAAGTTAGAGACACGAAAGGGTTGCAATTACAGACATAAAGAACGTTATAGATCTAGCTGGGATTCGGGGGGGGGGTACCAGAGTTGCAAATACAGATGAGGTAATTAGGGGGTACCAAACGCTCTGGGTTAAGGGAAATACAGGTTAGTAGGAACACTATGAAAATATTAGAGGTCTTATGTTCAAACGCCAACAGAATCTTTAATAAGTTTTAAAATGATCTTGAATTAAATGGGATTGATTTGACGGTTTTTGATTTTCGAGAAGTAACACACACACACACACACACACACACACAAACACACACACACACACACACACACACACACACACACACACACACACAAACACACACACACACACACACACACACACACACACACACACACACACACACACACACACACACACACACACACACACACACACACACACACACACACACACACACACACACACACACACACACACACACACACATACACACACACACACACACACACACACACACACACACACACACACACAAACACATGTTTAGTTTAAATGCCCTTTTTAATTATAAAGGGAGACCCTTTTTAGAAGTAAACCTTAAAATTTATAAATTGAAGATATAGTAATTTCTCATGACTTAAATTCACTTAAGTAGCCTATGCTTCTTGAATGAAAAAGAAAATGACAAACAAAATGTTTTAATTATGGTAAATAATATTTATATAGCCTACACAGGTATGCTGGCTTATATACTAAACAGACTATTTTAAATAAATTATTGATATTGCCTACATAGGATGTATGCTACTATGCGAAACAGGCTATTTTAATTATAATATTTATAGGCCTATATCCTACAAAGGTAAGTACGCAACTGTTTGATACATCTCGTTTTAAATACCTACTACTTATATAGGCTACACAGATATGCAGTCTACTATTGGAAATAGGCAGTTATAAATATAATATTTATAACTCTACACATGTATGCAGGCTACTTTACGAAACATGCTAATTTCAATTTATTATTTATGCTATATATCCTAGACAGAGGTATGCAGGTTACTATATAAAGAAGAGGTTAATTTGAAAATAGGCTTAATATTTATATAGTCTACACAGGAATGAAGGTAATATGATGTTTTGAATGTAATATTTTTATAACCTACACAGGTATGCAGTCTGCTGTCCGAGACAGGCTATTTTAAATATAATATTTATATATATAGCCTCCGTAGGTATGTAGGCTACAATAGAAAATCGGCTATTTAAATATAATATTTATACAGCCTACACAGGTAGACCCTATCCAGTCTACTGTACGATACATGCTATTTTTAATATAATATTTATATAGCCTACAATTGGAAGCAGGATATTTTGAGTATAATATTTATACAGTCTACGTAGCTAGGCCTTTGCTGGCTACTATAGGAAACAGAATTTTTTAAAAATAATATTTATATGGCCTACATACCTTTACAGGTTACTATACGAAACAGGCTATTTTAAAATTAATATTTGTATGACCTACTAACGTTTTCAGGCTACAATACTAATCAGGCTATTTTAAAAATACTGTAATATTTATATGGCCTACATACCTTTACAGGCTACTATACGAAACAGGCTATTTTAAAATTAATATTTGTATGACCTACTAACGTTTTCAGGCTACAATACTAATCAGGCTATTTTAAAAATACTGTAATATTTATATGGCCTACATACCTTTACAGGCTACTATACGAAACAGGCTATTTTAAAATTAGTATTTGTATGACCTACTAACGTTTGCAGGCTACAATACGAATCAGGCTATTTTAAAAATACTGTAATATTTATATGGCCTACATACCTTTACAGGCTACTATACGAAACAGGCTATTTTAAAAATAATTTTTATATGGCCTACATATCTTCACAGGCTACTATACGAAACAGGCTATTTTAAAATTAATATTTCTATAACCTACAGACGTTTTCAGGCTACAATACGAAACAGGCTATTTTAAAAATAATATTTATATGGCCTACATACCTTTACAGGCTACTATACGAAACAGGCTATTTTAAAATACATATTT
Organism: Prosapia bicincta; assembly: GCA_036971475.1. NCBI lineage: Eukaryota > Metazoa > Arthropoda > Insecta > Hemiptera > Cercopidae > Prosapia > Prosapia bicincta. The sequence continues at coordinate 81,822,242 of JBAIZL010000002.1, read as the reverse complement.
GTATGACCTACTAACGTTTTCAGGGTACAATACGAATCAGGCTATTTTAAAAATACTGTAATATTTATATGGCCTACATACCTTTACAGGCTACTATACGAAACAGGCTATTTTAAAATTAGTATTTGTATGACCTACTAACGTTTGCAGGCTACTATGCGAAAGTGCTTATTTTAAAAATACTATTTAAAGTAATTGAAGATATAGGCCTGTTCATGGGGGAAGTGAGATGGATTAAGAAAAAAGCTAACATTTGTATATAATGGTTTTTATAAATTTGTAATATTTGTATAAATAAATAAACCTAAAGGTTTGTAATATTAAATTCAAAATTAAATATAAATCTAAAGATTATTCTTCGCTCATTGTTGGTTGTTTTCAGTTACTATTTAGTTTGTATAGGTTTTGTTAGTTCAGAAACTAATTACGCTTACAAATAAATGTTTCGAACAAAGAGAAACAAACAGAAATTGACATTTAATAACATACAACACAAAATGTAGGTTTGACTACAACTGTAGATAAGTAGTTAGTAAACTCGCGGGTCAGATACGGGAGGGGCGGGCAACGGTCAATTGATTAAATTTGTTTTCTTTAACACAATTCACCACAATTTAGCGAAGAAGTAAATGTATCAGATCCATTGTGTTTGCCACACTCTATTGGTCGGCCATCCCTGCCCCGAGCATGCGCCTTGCACTGCAAGGGTTTGTTTGGGGGTATGCTGGGTTGAGGAGGTGGAATTTTTTATAGTGATTATTATTAACTATTTAAAAGCTGTAAAGGGGCTGAAGGAGTGGGGGTTCTATTAGGTAAGTGAGAGACTAGGGGTAGTGGGAGAAAGCACAGTGTTCACCAGTGCATCTCTGGCAGCAGTACAGATACGTCGTGTTGTCTGTGACGAAGGCTAGCCACCACGTGAGTTCACTTGTGTTTGTTATGATGATGGAACGCCATATGCCGGCATCTGTGGCAGCTACCAGGCCCAGAGGGGTGTACAGCATAGACCAAATACTAGGCACAAATAGGCAGAATCAGGCCCGGCTAGACGGTAAGAGAGTGTGCAATTACTTAGTACCTTAAAAATAAAGTAAAATTTAATTTTATAAAAACTATATATTTTAAAATTTAATTATATATTTATAGTCTAAATTAATGATGCCTATTGCAATATATATAGACGTAACATTAAGTTTTGTTAGGTTACAGAAAATTTGCAAAAGCAAATCTAAGAAAGTAAATAGGTATACTCGAGCTATGGTAAAATTTATTTGAAATTCGTTAAATTTGATACCATTATTGTAGGTTATTGCTTATAATAGGCTACAATAGGTTTTACATTGTTGAAATTTAGTTAACATTTATCTACAGTTACCAAAAAGTATTCTATTTTTTAAACTGTGAATTCATTTCTAAACGTTTATCATGTATAATGTTTTCAATGATAAAATCAAGATCTGAAAAATACAAGTAATTCTGTAAACATATTTAAATGTACTTCGTAAACACGTCCAAAGAAAGCCGTTCAAGTAAGAATAGAAAATTGCATCAAATAAGAGCTAAAACATTTTTAAAATCCGTAAAAATAATCGTAATGAAACAATTAATTTTTGAAACTCCTTGTAACTCATCAGATTAGTAGATTATGATGGAAACATTTTTGTAGTAAGAAAGTACTAGAAACATTTATAAAGTTAACAACCCTTTAGGACAAAACGTAATTAGCTAGATATTTACTTAGGCCTAAGAAAAGGTTGTATAACAAGTTATAGTGTTTTTTGTATGAAGAATAAACTATACTATAGGCCTGTTACTAAACCAAAGTAACGGGTTTTGGTTGCTATTTACTATTTAAAAGTTTTAAAAGGCATAAAAATAACACTATTGTTTCTGCTTTATATTTAAGGAAAATGTTAATATATATTTACACATATCAAAACAACTGAATATATTTAAATACAATAATTATTTAATAATTTTTATTATATAAAGCTATTCGTTGACAAGCAGTACAAACATCTTCAAAACTGTGAATATCCTCAGTTATTTTTATTATTATACAAGAAAACATATTTTTTATATAAACACACACACATACATATTGTTTTATATATATGCCCCCCCCCCTCTCTCTCTCTCTCTCTCTCTCTCTCTCTCTCTCTATATATATATATATATATATATATATAAAACAATAGAAACTTTATAAGCAGCTGTATGGTAGTTAAACCAGTTCAAGGTTAGCTGATTGTTTCGTCATATCGTAATAAACATTATCAGGTTGCTGTCAAAGCCAATCAAAAAATAATTAACACATTAGCCTATAGTTACCATGAGTATAATTTTACAAAAATGATCCTTAAAGTAGTATTTTGTTTTTATTTTCATTTATATAATGAAACGTTTTTTAAAAAAACGCTAATAAATGTTAATCTAAATCACAGTATGTTTTTAATATCTACAAAACTTGAATAAAGAACATATCCGTAACTTCACTTTGTTCATTAAATAATAGAAAGAACATTATTTACCTTATATTTCCGTATTTATCTGCATTTTATATAGTTTCAGGTCATTATAATAGTTTTATCACTGACCTAGTATTGCTGTGTTATGTAACCTATTAGTGTTTTTAATTAACGTCCACCCTAAGGATGTTACCGTTGTATGTTGAAACTTGCGATTGACAGTAAAGGTTTGTAAATATTGGTTACAATATAGACACATATTTATTGTAAAATAGTAGCGTATATTTAGATTAATTGCTAATGATTATAAAGATAAAGAGTAGATAAGTTGAATAAAGATTAGATTTTGTTTTTATATTATTTAAAATAATTTTAGAAAATAAATGTAGAATGAACACATTTAGTAGCCTATTATTTATTACAAAATATAGCGTAATTTAATGTCAGGAAGTTTTCTGAATTATTTTAGTAATATGGGATGTTTTAAAAATGTTACAATCTTAAAATTGCTTATGAAGGTTTACATATTACATACTACAATAATAGATTGTAATGGAAGAAAGTAAAAAAAAACATTAGGTTGTAATAAATTTGTAATAAAATAACATTTTATGTATATGAGCTTGCGTGTGTGTGTTTATGTGTGCTTCTGTGTATGTTGAGTGTAGAGGTTTTTGTTCAAACGAATTCTTTAAATTTTATTAAAAAATAATTTAATATGATATTCCTGGAGTAATTATTAACACAGTGCATTAGAAACGTAAATTATGTAGAAAGTAAAATTCTTAAATATAACTTTCTTTTGATGTTCATTGTATATTGAAAAACTGCAAGAAAAACTCATTTAATCACAAGTACAAAACGTAACAGAACCGCGAACAACTAAATCTTTATTATTTTTATTATTCATATTATTTATAAAGCTTAGGCATTTAGTTTACTTTTATGAAATAGACAAGTCAAAGGAGACAAAATTAGGAGAGAATTAAAAAAGTCATTAAAAACTATTTATGAAGGTTTACATATTACATATTACAATAATAGACTGTAATGAAAAAAAGTAAAAAAAACATTAGGTTGTAATAAATTTGTAATAAAATAACATTTTATGTATATGAGCTTGCGTGTGTGTGTTTATGTGTGCTTCTATGTATGTTAAGTGTAGAGGTTTTTGTTCAAACGAATTCTTTAAATTTTATTAAAAATTAATTTAATATGATATTCCTGGAGTAATTATTAACACAGTGCATTAGCACGTAAATTATGTAGAAAGTAAAATTCTTAAATATAACATTCTTTTGATGTTCATTGTATATTGAAAAACTGCAAGAAACACTTATTTAATCACAAGTACAAAACGTAACAGAACCGCCAAACAACTAAATCTTTATTATTTTTATTATTCATATTATTTATAAAGCTTAGGCCTTTAGTTTACTTTATGAAATAGACAAGTCAAAGGAGACAAAATTATTAGAGAATTAAAAAAGTCATAAAAAACTATTTAAGTGAATTCCTACTTAGGTCGTCAAAGATAAATTTTATTTTATTAATTTTTTATTAAATAATTATAATTAATATAAATATGTGTATAAATATGAACAAATTACAATATTAGGTGTCCAAATAGACATCGAAATTAATTAATTACAGAATTAAAATTCGAAAGAACTTTATGAATATCAAGCGTCATCCACTGAAAGTTTTAAAAAAATGCATTGAACTTGAGCGGATGAATAAAAAGTATTTTCTTAACGATTTGAATTTGACCAAGGTATATAAATAAATATCTGTAGCTAGAGTATGAATAACAAGAAATGAATAAAATATAAATAAACATGAAATCAGCTGTTGTAAGAAATTATAGTTTATAGATCGATTTTCGTATCAAGAATGACATATGATGGTTCTCAATGACGTAAGCCTAAATGACGCTCCTATTGGTTAATACACTTAACATACATTCAGGTCCTTCGTCGGCTTTTGAAAGTGGAAGTTTATATCATAGTGAGGTTTCATTATAACATTTATTTTCTTGTAGTAGCCTATATGTTTTTTTTCAATTTAAAAATAAACACTTGATTGGTTTGAAAAATAAAATTATTCTCTGTTCGTCGGTTTGTGTTTTTACTATGCAGAATGTTGTTATGTATTTGATCACAACAGTTATGACTCCAATATAAAGATAAAAACCTTTATAAAAGCAATTTGTCAAATATTAATCTTAGGATATTCCTTAATTTAAGCTCGGAATCAAGCATAAAACGTGTGTAAATGGTCATTTTAAAGATTTTTCATTTCCTTCTATTAGCTCACGCTCTCTTTATGTACCATGTTCAAATTTTCAATCGTTAGTAAAATACTATTATTCATTCACTCAAGTTCAAATACATCTTTTTTAAAATTAGGGCAAATGTCACTTGATGCTAATACAGTTTTTTCAAATATTAATTCATTAATTACATTTAATTAATTAGCTTTAATAAATAATTTCACTTTCTAGTTTGCCACTGATATTGTGATTCTGTCATATTTATATTAATTATATTTACTTAATGTATACTAACTGAAATAAATTTTTATTTGTGGATCTGAGAAGAAATTGACTTAAAAATGCTTGACATACATTACTTGTTTTAAACAAAGAAATTAAAAATCTTAAAAAAAAATATAAAATCGTTTTTTTAAAAAAATACTACATAGATGCAAGAAAACAGATTCTGATGAGATATATTTGATATAATAATCTGTAATCCCTGTTTGAATCGTAGCACAAGGGCACCTAATATTAAAAAAATTACGAAAAGAATAACCCTTTCATTAAATATTCTCTTAATGAGTTTAGAGTAAGACGTATTGTTGAAATTATTGTTTAAAGTCAATTTCTACTTAGGTCAGCAAAGAAAAATTGTATTTCACTTAATTTCTATTAAATAATTTCAACTAATACAAATATGTATATACAGATGACAGAACACAATATTAAGTGTTAGAATTATTATTAATATCAGCAAAATTAATTATTAAAATTAATTAATTAAATGTAATTATAAAATTATTATTTGTATAAACTGCATTAACATCAATTGTCATCCATCATAAGTTTAAAAAAAATGTATTTGAACATGAGTGGATAAATAAAAGGTATTTTATTACCGATTGAAAATTTAAACAAGATATATAAATATATAGGGAGAGTATAAACTAAGAGAAGGAATTGAATTGAGTTTACTAGGCGGTCAGTTTTATATGACTCATCCGATGGCTCAGTGTCCACGAACGCTTAAACAACATAATGACCTACGGTTGAAGGAATTCAAGGAAGAAACATTAAATAAATTTAAAGTTTATTACATTTAAGCCATTACGGAAACAACAATGTTTATTTTTGAATCATCATAGAGATAATAGTAGATTAATAACGTGTGGGATTTAATTAACCATATTAGGTATGGAATCGTTTTTTAATTAGAATTTAATGAAGTGGTAATCAAACTATGTACTTTACTATTTCAAATGTATTAGCTATGCTTTTATAGTACATTGTAATGGGTAAGTGGAAAAATATTCACACGATCAGCGGTATAAGATTAATAACTTACTTTATCCCATATTCTAGCTAGGGATTGGTGATTTTCATTAAATCCTCACTAAATTTTCATTTTCACTCAAATAACTTCATGAAATTAAAATGGATTTGCTTTTCACTTAAAAAACTTAGGAGTTGTATAATGAACCTAGATACGTCTGAAATATTATATAGATAGAATGCTGCAAATAATAATTTTTAAACAAAATTTGAAATACAGTTTTTAAATGTTTATGAGAGGACATGTAAAAGGTTTTTAAGGGGGATATTTTTGTTGGCGCGCAAGAACACACACCCACACTTACACACACACACACACTCACACACACACACACAA
>JBAIZL010000002.1:81755848-81813348 GCA_036971475.1 Prosapia bicincta | reverse complement strand
CTTTTAAAGCGTTTCTTTAAAGTTAAATTGTTCATTAAAACCTCTTCTTTATAGAATAAGAGTAAATGTAAATATAGCTAATCTTATTCCGTCAGCAGTGTAGAAATTTAATCCATCCTAACAATGTGTTTGCACTGTCTTCAAACAAGCGGCTGATGCAATGCGGGAAACGTTTTTTTATAAACTAACCTCAGTTAAAGAAAGTCAATTCCTACTTGGGTCAACAAAGAAAATTTATTTTAGTATCTATTTATTAAACAATTACAATTATTATAAATAAAGTAACATAACCTATGCGTTAAACAACTATTCTACCACATGACATATAAAACCAGCTGTTTTATGAAATTATATGTTATCACTTATTTTAAGCCAAATGGGATGAAATAACTTACCTTGCCCCTTTTGTGAATAGTTTTTCTTCCATATAAAACTAAAATTAATTGCTTTAATTAAATTAATGAATTAATATTTAAAAAAACTGAATTGTCATCAAGTGACATCCACTACAAGTTAAGAAAAATTGTTGGACTTGAGTGGAATAAAAAGTATTTTACTAACGATGTAGGAACAAGATGTATATAAGGAGAGTGTGATTTGAAAGATGGAATTGATAACTATACTTCGCTCTAGCGATGCTTGGGTGTAAACGCAACCTCGGATGTAAGTGTAGCAAGATCAATCCCCGTTTACTTGTAGGGTAAAACGTTTATACAATATTAATTTTTCAATAAATAATTACCGAAATAAATACAATGTGTCTTTAAAAATGTTTAAACTTTCACAACTCATTTATTTTCAAATTACTGCTCTTTAAGGGAACTACTTTAAAAGTGTTTAGGGCTAAGCAACGATTCATTTTAAAGCTGTGAAACACTATTGGAACTTTTACATTCTACGTCACTTTTGTTACAATGGCTTCTATTTCCATATCTTTAGATTAAAAGCCTGAAATATTAACCCTTGTGTTGTGTTTATTTATCACAATAATCTAAGAAATGAGTGAGGGTAGATCCGTACCAGTGAAAATCGGTCCCACTAAGGAATTTGTGAAAATCCATCCCACTCTATAGTTCGCCGTAACAATGAATACTATATACTTGCTACCTACCCCATGAGTGACAGCACAACCAGTGCGCAGTTTTTCACTGTTTTACTTTGTATTAAATGTTGATTATATAATAAATTAATTCCCATCACACTTTATCCAGGCTTTGGACTGGCTAAATGTCAAAAGTTGTCTTTTGTCATTTAGGCGTGTTTAAAATCAGCTTAAAGCATCGTCAATTTTTAAAATTTTTCATTTTATTAATTTTTTTATTTATTTTTTTTTTTTAAATTTTGGTTTTGGTTTTAAGTTCAACAAACTACTCTAATTTTTGAAGGTGTGAGGCAGTTTTTATATAAGCCCTGATGTCACCATCTTCTTCATACTTTTCTACTGTTTTTTTCAGTCTTTCGTCAAATTTCATGTACTTTGTTTTCCTTCGTTTGCCTTCCATGTGCAACTCCAACCTCATCAATGCACTCGCTGAATTTTCCGCTTCTTTTTTCATGCAGTCGATCACATCTTTGATTTTTGGATTTGGTTTCCCAAGAACGTTATTAATCTTGTTGTGCCAGCCTTTAACGGCGTTGGTAGTACGATGGCGCCTCTTGTTGCAGCTCCAAAGATCGATCGGAATTTCAGAATTTTCCAACCATCTTTCAACAAAGTAATCAAAGAATTCAGGAAGTTTGGTTACATCAGGTGCTCCAGAGTGTATCTCCAGCCAGCCGTCCACGACATCTTCAGGTCGAAGGAAAGCAAGTGGCAGCACACATTCTAACTCGCATCTGTACTTCCTCATTTTTCCTGTACTCACGTACAAGTCCCAAATCTTGAATTTTCCTCCAGAGACATTTTATTTTATAGAAATGGCATCCGTGGATTATAACCGATGGAAACACATCTTGGAGGTACTAGTAGGTATTCCCAAAATAACTCGCCCTGGCTGTTCTCAGAAATTCCGCAGTTGGACCGATTTTCAATGGTACGGATTTACAGGACAACCTAAGAAATAGCCAAGGTAAACTCATTGTTTAAAAATCATTGTTAAAAAAGATCCCGTTATTTACAAAGAACGGTTCATCAAAATAGTAACAACCCTTTCTTTTCAGCGGTCGTTGAATCCAGTTCAGGTAGAAAGTATAAATAATTTCAGTTTCTGAAGCAGAATACGCAGAAAATATTTTTGCAATTGAAATCATTAAATTGAAATTGATAAGAAAATCTAAGGGAAAATAATGAAAATACTTTTAAATTGGTTCAGTGGTTTGGTATAATGTGGTTCTATGATGGTATAATGTACAAATTTTATAATAATGCTGTCTTTTTCAACTTTTACTTTTTTAAAGGGTTTTAAAATTAACAACTTGATTAATATTTGAAACATTGTTGAATTTATTGTTTGTTTTAAATAATTAAAAATTAAATAAAACTTTAAGAAACACTATTTTCGATTTTTACGTCTATTTTCAAATAACTACCTTGGCTTTTTAAATCTGTAATGATCTTATATTTTTCAGTATTTTATTTTAATGACATATTTTATCAAATGTATTCTTTTACATTCTTCAGTTTACTCCTGGTAGCGCGTGTTATACCTTTGTTAGATTGAACCCAAGTCTACTTTAAACAAACGTTTCTCTACCCACTCAGTGCCATAAATAACCCCTATTACTTGTATTAAAGGATCTTTGTCCTTAGTTCTATACAGTTCCATATAATACATATTTTCATAGATATATGAATGCATATTATTATAATGACCAAAATCATATAATAGTAACTAAATATTGTCATTAATATTATCAGTAAAATACCTTTAACAATCTCGTCAGTTATAATCAGTTATAACTGGCTTGGTTCGAACTTTGTAAAAACTACATTATAAAAATTCAGAAACAAATCATTTTGAGATGACGTAAAAAATGCTACATTTTATTAAAAAATGTCAATAATAACGTAAAATAGCGTAAATAAAAAAAACTAATTTAAATCGTACTGATTTTAATTTTATAAACCAAATATTTTACAAAAATCTCTGTGACCATATTTGGCGGTTGAAAATCCATTAACGTAATTAGTTGTTAAAACAAATAAATAAATGAAATAAAAATAAAAAATTGCTTAAATTAAAATATATGCATGATTATTTTTCCTTGAGTGGATAGTGTTTATTAAGGCGGTGTAGAATTCAAATTAAATTAAATTAAATTCTTTTATGAAATTAAATTACCCAAATAATTCGTAAAGATCTTTTAAAACCAAAATTATTACTATTCATTAGACACTTACAGTTATATTATTATATACATATAATAATAGTAATATATTTGACTGTAAAAACCATTAAGTGTTGAAAAACCAAAGTGATATACTTACGTTTTTAAAAATCCACTATAAAATGAAACAAAATAATAAAAAATATGTCAAAAACGGCTTGTCTTTAAAAATAGGCCTATATATTTAGTTTCCCCTTGAGAGGTAAAATTTAATGCTAATAAGGATGATGTAGATTTGAAAATAATTAAATTAGAACAGGTTTTATAATTTAATAAACGAAATATTTCGTAAATATATATTTTAAAACCAAAATAATTACTTTTTATTAATAATATCAATAAAATATAGTGATATTATGAGCAAAATTTCATTAACAATTAAAAAAAACAAAAGTTATTGGTATTTAATTATGTCGTATTAACTACTTTACTTAATTTTGTTAACATCCTTTATAAGATCAGTAAAAACAGAGAGTGATCCATTTACTCGGGTACTTAGGAGTTATGCAGTTAGGTCTCGTTGTTACGTGACCTCGACGCAACAATTAGATGGATCTTGACCGTCTCAATAAGCTTCCCACAGGTGGCTCCAACCATCGCTCCTCCCAGTTGCAAACGCCCATGTAATCTACCGAATCCTGTAACACTCATAAACCGTTCTTTAAACACCTCCAAGGATTCTCTTAATGGTCCATTCGAGCAATTGTAATATTTATCTTATTATTTCAGACAACCTATTATACTTTTAATATTCTACTTTTTCTAGTATCTTTACTAATATAGCCTATTTATTACAGAAATATTTTTCGGTAGAAAGTCTCGACTTTTTTTAGTCTGCTGAATTGTTTTACTCCTCTAAAATTGAATTTTATAAAATGTCGTTCTTATTTAAAACTTGTATGGAGGGTTTAATATAACCTTAGATACTGTACATATACACTAAATTGCTGTATTGTGTATTATTCTACGTTTCTGTTAGCAACTATATAAATACATTGATGAAAGTGTTATTCCTTTCTTAGCGACTGGCGTTACACTTCACCTATGCAGTACCTGTTTTACACAGTTGGTTGTGAAAGATGGAAAGCAACCGAAACTCGTCAATTGGAGAGAATATGGCCCCGCCAGGCGTATCTTCTATTGAGCGTAATGAGATGTAATTTAAATTGTAGCTCTAAACAAAAAACTAACTATTTATTGGTACGCGTCGCTTTGTGTTTACTGAAAAAAAATGTTTTGTATTTCCGAAGAAGGTCAGTATATGACATACCGGTTATTTATGGTTACACAAATCACAAAGTAGCTGGTTTCACATTTTTTTTTTGACTTTTTCATTTTGTATTTGTTCTATTTTGACAATGCGATACTTCAAATAAGAAACTAGAAATAAGAAATATTCCATTTAATTAAAGTTGAGTACATTTTTCTGCCTTTCATATCATTAAAATATTCTTCTTTGTTGACGCGTTTCTAAATAACGCTATTCTCAGATATCTTATAGTATGCTTACTCTTTAATAACAGTACTATTAAAGTCCTTGAATGTATATAAATATTCCTAAGAAATACTGGAAGGATGGTATAGCGGTTGGAAAGGGTGATTTTACTCTGGGGAGGGATAACGTTTATTTCAAACCCGTTCAATGGTCATGAGAAACACTGGTTTTAGCTCTTTTTTAAGTTATTGAAGAAACACTAAAGGGAAACAGTTTTATTGTTTACAATATCGGTTTTAAGATAGGTGGTGAAATTGAGCAAAACCTTCTCAGGATGATATGACAAGACTTGTGACCCTATACAGGACACTCGGTTTGTAGTATAGTGGAGGGTTATGTGTAACTTCGAAGAGTTATATCTATCGTGGTCATTTGATAGGGGCGTGTCTCTTTATCACACCAAGATTCATGTAGGATAAGAGTGTGACGACCGCACCAAGATTACCAAGCAAATAATTTAAATGAGTAGTAAGAGGTAAGTCTTTGCAAGGTGTTTTCCAAGACGCATACGACTCGTTTTTTCCTAATCTTGGTGCGGTCGCCACAATAGAGATCAGAAAAATAATGCAAAATGTAGGAAAGTAAATAGTTATTTTGTACTGACGTATCTCTAAGACAAATGTACATTCATGGCTACTCAACAGATACAAACACGCAGTCAATCAACAAATACTCCACACCTGTCAAGAATAAACGCGTTTTTAATTTTCGATAACCAAGAACGACAAAAGGGGCACTTAATGAATACCTTGTGGCGAATAGGTTTAGCTATAGAGAGATATATAAATAGAAAAAACTATGCATATATGGGTGATGTCGAATTGGGCCCACGATCTGTTAGGGTCGTAAAAACGACGGTTGAATTGGGCCCTTACCTCTACAATCATGACCTACAAAATGGAATGCTCGCATCTACCTTAGCTTTAAATACATTTAAACATCTCCTTTTTATATCAATATAAATAGCCGTGTAATAATATTTTATGTTATATGCGCACAAAATGATAAAACCCCTTGGCCACACCATTGGCAGTGGCCTTTGGAACGGTTCAGCATGTCACCGTTATTGGGTTAACAAAAACGCACACGTAATGGTATGCTCGCTTGTCCTGGCGAGCACTATGTTATTGGTAGGATTATTCTTAAGTTTAAATAATAATTAAAAGATAAAAGTATAGTATTTTTAATGAATTTTATGTTTCTTCACGTTTTAGTGAGGTTTTATTGTATTTATTTGCTTTCATTATGGTTTAGTTTATAATTCTATCGTACAATTAAATAAAAAAGGATGCCTGGTCACATAACAAAACTAATGTTGCCCGACTGACCAGGGGCCCAATCCAACCACGACCCTTTGAGGGTTGACGGTGATCCGCCTAGGGATGTTTTGACCGTGGGCCCAGTTCGACCGTGTCCGCATATACGGCATTTTTCATAAAGGACTAAGCTCTGAATAATCAATGAAAAAGATAAGTAAATGCTAAACAATCAAATTAAATACAAAACTGTTAGTAAAATCAATAAAGAATCCATACATAAAACGTATAAAAATAATATGAAAAATTACATACTCCATTCTACACTACAAATAATTTCCAGTTGGTTTATTCTAAAAAATGCAATTTTAAAACGTCATTAGATTGAAATTCTTAATAACATATACGCCGTACAATTACAAATTCAAACTAATCGAATTGTATTAAAACATGTTTTGTAGCGTGACATATCGATTATTATGCTGTTATTGCCATTCCGAACAGCTCTTGTCCCTATTTGTCTCCTATTGATATCATAATGTAATAAACCGTTATGAGTGTGGTGCTGGATTTGCGAAATATTAAATAATTCAGGGGTGTTCGATTTCACATTTAAACAACATTTGATCATTGGGAAACCCTTTTCGCACAGTGTAACTCCAATTTGTTTCTCACACTGTAGGGAGTATTTTAAGTTTTGTAGTATAAATACACGGGTAGCTCATATAGGACTTTAATTCTACTCTTCCAACAAACATAAAAAAAGGTTTTAACTCAAAGCACTTGAACATATATTAGTATATTACAGATGGTTATAGAAGCACTTATCTTTTGATTTTTGAAGACGGCCGTTTCATGAGATGTGTCCCATTGTCAACTCAGACCGTAACTCATTATCACATCTCTCAAAACGAACGGCCTCAATAATCAAAAAGTAAGTGCTACTACAGACAATTGTAACATACTAATATGTGTTTAAGTGTCTGTAAACTAGCGCCCGTGAGAATGGGATCAAATAATGTTTGATCACAATTTTAATTCTCTACCATACCGTTTTTACTTGGGTAATATTACAAAAATCCATGTACTGCATAGCTGTAGGAAATAAGAAGTATTATTCGCTAATATTGTTAACTAGATAAAAATGCTGTGTACCATATTTAATTGCACAAAAAGTATAATATACTTTTTAATTGAAATGTTTTAAAATAATAGTAGACTAATAATAATAATGATGATGATGACGGTGATGATTATCCTGATAAATAATGATGATACTGCTGCTGCTGATGATGATGATTACAATAGGTATGATAGTATTAATATTAATATTATAACAATAACAATAAGATTATTTATAATATTTATATTTAGTAATACGAATAATAATGATTTTATTATAAATAATAATAATAAAGTGATAGTAAAAATAAGTATAATAACAATTACAAGAACAATAATAATAATATTAATAACAATAATAATAATAGTAGAAATAATAGCCTAATAAATATTATAAAATTACGATTTTAAATTTAATAAATTAACTAGGGATGGGCCGATTCCTAAAATTTTCGATTCCGATTCCGATTCTAAAATTTGACTTTCGATTCTCGATTCTTTACTCGATTCTCGATTCTTTCAAGTTATATTAGCTTACATGCTAGTTCTCTAATAATTAATTTAGTTAACATCTTGGTCATATGGCAACACCTTTTAAAAGTTCCGTTTTAATGTAATAGGCTACACAAAACCTTCAACCGTAGGAGTGATATCTGTCTATAATATAATTTATTAAGGTTAAGTTTCGGAGGAATAATACAGTGTTTCTGTTATCCGTCTATTCGCTCAACCGTCATGGCCACGGTTCCGACGGTGACGGTTAATCGAGTTTTTACTGTACTTTTTTGTGTTTTGTTCTGACATCTATAAATCAGTGGCAGTAAGACACGTGGGGGAGAGAGAGCAAAAGAGAGTATCGAACCCACTCTAGTGAGAGAGAGAGACGAGCGATGTCAAACGACCAGAAATGGTTACGATCTTGATTGCTGTTGCTTCATAAATAATAATATTTTCGTTTACTTTAATCATTTAATTCATTCAAATCAACTAATACATAAATAAGACATAGTTGGTAATTAATTATTTTTCCACACAAATATAATAAATTTTGTTTGGTAATAAATTACTCGACATGCATATTTTAATAGTTAACAAAATAAGAATCGGAATCGACACTTTTATGAATGAAGAATCGAGTATCGACGATTCCTCGATACCACCTAGAATCGACGATTCCTGGAATCGAGAACCGGAATCGGCCCATCTCTAAAATTAACCGTAACTTATCTCATAAATAATTAAAAACTATAACTTTAACGCTTAATAAATTATTTTTAGGCTTATAAGTGAAAAAAATTATAATTTATAGTTTATTATGGTTTAAACCTATTCAAGTCAATCCATTGATAGTCTATTAACAGTTTTCTTATGTTGAAATATAAATTTACCTGAAAATGAAAGCTATTATAATGGAGAAATGTATAAGTTATTTTAATTTATTAAAAAAGTTTTAACTTTTATTTTCTTAATAGTTCTATCTTACTTCCTATTTTACTTTCTTTGTTGTTTGTGTTAGATTTTACTGTGGAAAATTTAATTCTGTAGCGAAATAGGTTGTATCTCCCTTGAGCCCAAATGACGACAGTAAATTCATTTCTATTAGAATGTTTGATAAAAACAAGTAGCTTTAAACCTTTTGGAAGGAAAGTATTGACCAATCATTTCAGTTTGAAGGGTTACTTATACACCTAAGCCTAAATAGACAATACCTCGCCTTATTTACGACCGTCCAATTGCTATCGATAGTAGACTGTTTTTAAAATCTAAACTGTTAAATAACGAATAAATACTCGCCTAAACAATGGAATCATTTGTAATTATTTATCATCTTGCCGGAGGTCATTTCACTTAAAGAAAGTTGTGTTGTCGCGGTTTACGAAAGGCTTAAAACTGTCAAGCGGTGAAAGGGTGCCCCAGGAAAGCAAAGTGGAATAGAGGCGCAATAATTTAACCCAATAATGAGGTTATTTCGGGCAGCTGGTATTTGCAACGGCCAAATAAAGTAAATATTGACAAAATGTGGTTTTCAATATACTTGGGCAACCAGTGAAGAGTGGCGAAATCAAAGCCAGGTATTTATGGTGTCAAAGTGTACAAAATTAAAAATTATAACTGGTTGAGTAGTGTATAATCACCGATTTAAAATAAAAAACGGGTGTTCTGACGATTCAAGAAACATTAATTTATAGAAGTACGTTTCCACCACTAATTCGTAGAGTTTTTATACGTTCAAGACTTGAAAAGGATAAAGTTCTTGTAGAAACGTCGTCCTATTCAATTAGTTTTTTTAAACTCATTTAAAAAACGTTTTTTCTATTCCTTCTATTACTCCACACTCTCCTTATGTATATCTTGTTCAAATGTTCAAAGAAATTATTATAAAATAATTTTTAATCATCCCCTCAAGTTCAAATACATTTTTTAAAACTTGTAGTGGATGGCAGTTGATGTTAATACAGTTTTACAAATAATAATTCATTAATTAAATTTAATTATTTTTAGTTTAATGTGTGCGGGGAAAACGTTTTACAAAACGGGCAGTGTATGCAATATAATTATTTTGTCCCATTTGGTTTACCCACTCCCGTCGGGTAATAGTATTATTGATATATTTTATTTAACTATTTTTTTACTCTGAATAATCCATTGCTGAATAATCGTTTTAAGAAGGTTGATAGGAACTTCTTAAATAACTGTACAAAAAGTTGCAAATAGTACAAAAAACAGATTTTGCAAATTTTTCTCTGACTAGAAATTAACAAAAGTACGTTTAAAACGGTATTGAACCCCTTCTATTAGTCCACACACTCGTTATATCGTTACATTTACGTCGTTCAAATTTTCAACTGTTATTCATCCACTCAAGTTCAAATAAGTTTTTTAAAACTTGTAGTAGAAGACACTCGATGTTAATAAAGTTTTTTAAAAATTTTAATTAATTAATTAAAATAAATTAATTATTTTTAATTTTATATGGTAGAAAAACTCAAGTTCACAAAAGGGGCAAGGTATGCAATATAGTTATTTCGTCCATAAAATAAGTGATAAGATATGATTTTATAAAACAGTTGATTTTATGTTATGTTGTAGAACAGCTGTTTTGACGTATAGGTTATGTTACTTTATTCATATTAATTATAAATATGTAATAGAAAGTAGCTAAAATAACAAATATCTTTGTTGACCTAAGTAGGATTGATTTTAAAAACGTTTTGTTTACATTACTTGTTTATTCTAAAAAATTTCATACGAGCGGCAAAATAGTAAATATAAAGTCCGATGTATGAAAATATAATCAGTTCAACGTAGATTTTAAATTTGCTTCAAAAACATAAAGTAATTTTAATGGCAGTATGTTTTCTCTGTTCATTAAAGTCTTATTAACCTAAAGTGGTTTAAGCATAGTCTATCAACGCAATAGATACCTTCCTAAATAAATGCATTCAACCTGGAGCTACCTTCGTCGATTTGTTCAGAGAAACAAGGTTATTTATTAATACGTTTTCATTTATTTAATCCAGATCTAGGAACTTCTACAACAGATTAAACATCAACAAATAAATAAAAAACGAATCGAAGTGGTAGAAATTTTTTTATTGGCAACAGCTTAATGCTGATTAATATCGAGGACGTTTCTATCATTGTAAAATACCCAAGGATTTTACATAAACGGCTAAGCTTTGGATTAGTAGAAAGGTATATTGTTATATTTTAAAATGTCGCTCTCAGAAATATTGTAAGGCCGAGTTCTTAGAAATTGCAAGTCTTTGCAAACGTCGACGTTTCAGAGATTTTTGTCACCAATTAAAGTTTATTTTGCCTTTTTACTGTCATATTTTTTTTAAAACTATTTTATTTTTGCCTAAATAATTGTGAATGATAATATTCTATAATTTCTTTCAGCTTAGCAACTCTGTTTTATTGTATTTACTTATTATTTAAAGTACTCTAATGTAAATGTCGACTCGCAAATATACCAAGTAACATTCTTGTTTAATTAGATTTAAGTAATATAATTATATCAAATCTTTAATGTACTTAAACAAGAATTTTGACTAATACATTTCGTGGTCGAATTTCGAGAGTTTATAGTTTCATTGTAATAATAAGTAAATGTTTAGCTAAAAACTCGAAAATGAGAGCACTGTAATTATTAATAAACTCTCGAAAGTCGATTCGTAAATATACCAAGTAAGAATCTTGTTTAAGTTATTTTAAGTGTAAGGGACATGTTTTCTAAATGAACACGATTATGAAGTGCGTCTATCGCGACGAGGGCGAGATAGAATACAGACTTGTGTAAAGTGTATAGATATATTTTTGTATTAAAACGGCAATAACGCTATCCTTATCAAGCATACTAATTTTACCTTAAATGCATAACAAGTATAGTTTAAAGTATAGTATATACAAGTATAGTCGGGGAGTTTTAAATAACTTAAATAACTTAGGGTTAAATATTTTAGGGTTGCTTAACCCACCATCAAAGTCTTATTGAAGACGCTAGTGAATAGAATGCCTGGACAAGCAATAACGCCTGTAAAAAAGTTTTGTAATTATGAGAAAATGTAAATGTTTATACTCATACATATATTACGAAAGCACGTATACTGGAACGTCTTAGAGTTAAAATATAAGCTTTACCAAATCGTAATGTTCAAGTCCTGTCCCTCCTGCGACATAGTCTACACGAGGTAAATCTTAGGATCTACCTCAGAAACATGGTAAACGTTTCCTAACTTAACCTTAAGGACGCCTACGTTGCTAGCTACGAATTTTACCGTGATTGGTAAAATCTATCATCTCTCAAACTCTGTAGTTCTTTCTGTATATTACCTCTGAGGATGATTGTTATGCAATTTAAATGTACATGAAGTAATAAATAAAGGAAAACATTATTTAGGGTATAGAGGTTTTATTTATTTAAATTTAAAAAAAATGTTAGTTTGTTACACTTGGCAATAGAAGTATTAATTTTTATTATTATTGAAGACGCGTGGATTGGGAGATGTGTCCTATTGTCAACTCAGACCGTAACGGTCTGAGCTACGGCCTTAGTTGAAAATGGGACACATCTCCCGAAATGGCCGCTCTTAAAAATAAAAAAGTAAGTGCTACTAAACGCAAGTGTAACAAACATAAAAATCTATACTGAGAAAAGTAGCGTAATTATAATAATTAAACGATAGCATCCCTTGCTACAAATATTTAAATACTCTTGATGTAAACACAATAAATATACACAACTTACCAGTATAAAACTTGAATTTCATACGCGTTTCGAAGATTTGTCATCATCTGTATTGAAGTTATATGTTCGTAGAAGCGTTACTGATGATAACATAAATCATTGGAACGCGTATGGATCTTAAAGCTTTATAATCGTGAGTTGTGTAGGGCTATATTAATTGCGTTTATAACATTAACTCACAAGCCAGCTCAAATATTACAGTACTTATAGTCTTGATGTACATTTCGCTAGCACGGTTAGCATCATCAGAAGGCTACAAACATACGCCTAGATGCTGACTGTGTTAGCTAAATGTACATAAAGTTGTGTAGATATTTGTAGCAAGGGTTAATGTTCTTTAATAATGCAAACATATGTCGAAGTGTTTCTAGTGAAAATAATGTATTCCACAGGATAATTGTAGCAGTAATCCATAGGTTATTTTGCTTTGGCTAAATATAAAAGAAAATGTGACATAAGTCACTAAACTGCCAATACTATAATTTAACCCACTCAATACGTTCACCCGCCTTGAAGCAATAAGGCCTTCTACTTAAACATCAAAAACGCATGAAATCGCATAAACAACAAAAGGCGCATGGTGACGTGGCGAGATGAATGCGCCAACTCGTTAGGGGAGGGGGATGAAACCGCCCTTACAAAGGCATGTGTGAAGTGTTATACGCGATCCGTATATGGGTAACATTGTCGGAGAGGCGAGGTGTGAACTTCGGGGACAAAAGGTCTTAGCTGTAGGCTGTCCAATCCTTTGAGGCGCGCCGCAATGCCAGCACCCCTGCGGCGTTTATTTTACCACAACAAAATGTCTGTCAGAAAACATTTAACGTCCGCAATTATCTCAACTCGCTTGCTTGCTAAGTACCTGGCGGCCATTTTCCTTTTACGCTTGTATAAGTTTTAAGTTTTTTAAATCGGTTTAAGAGCTTAATCTGTGTGGATGAAAATAGAGCTGGGGTTCGATGCGGGATAAAATTTATCTGGGGTTGGCTACACTGTAAATAGTGTAATAATGAACAATAGAGAGAGTAGTATTTTTGGAAGATAGTTTTGAATTTTTATAATTTATTGTTGAATGAGTACAAATTTCATGACAATTAATTTATGTAGGCTACTTCCTTTTAGGTAAAACCATTCAATTAAAATTTTTATTTATTTAAATTTTTTTTTAAATTAATTTTATATGCAGGTTAAAATATGAATTGTATTTACATGTAATCTTAAAGCATTGTATACTTCCACAATCGTTGATTTTATAGACTATACATTTTCATTTAATCTATTAAAATGAAGCTTCGTAAATGAATAATTTACATTAACATAGGCCTACAATTGAAGTAAATTAAAATAAAATAATACCGAGTTTGTAACAAGAAAAGTTACAATAGTTCATTAGCGTAACCAAAAATATTTTATTATAGGAGTAAGCATTCCGGAGGTGCAGGAAGCTAATCTATACTCCAGGACAAAGTTTAGAAAATTAGAGCTTTTTATATAGTCTCTATTTAAAATTAGGCCCTATATGAAATATGTTGACTAAACGTTTTCCTATTTAAATGCATTACTATTGAAATCTAAAGCCGACTCAACGAACAACTCATTTACTTACATATAAAAGTGGCGTTTACTTAGGAAACCAGGTGGAAGGCTTGAAAAATATAACAAGGTAGGGCCTATTATAAGCCAATTTTAGTTTTTACCAACAAATCCTAAACTGTTTATTTTCATATACTGCACTTTTTCAAATATACATAGTTTATTTTGAGATTTCATTACTTTAACTTAATTTTGAAAATTTAAAATTAATATGAAATTTTTTTTTAAAACTGTCTACATTTTTTGTCTAACAAACAAATTTTAAAACATATATCTTTTCTCTGATGAAGGTCCAACTGTACCACCCTTCGCGGCGTCCCTGATATTATTTAAAACAAATAACAAATTTACACAAAAACACAACATAGAATACAAAAAAATCGTAATTTTAAAGCTTCAAGTACTAGAATTATGCAAACTCTTCAGACTGTAATTAATTCCACAATGGGAAAATAGGCTGTACATTTTTAAAGTAGATAGGAAGAACACATATACTGAATTGAGAAGGCACATGGTCGAGCCTTTTTACACACACACACATACACACAGACACACACATAGCGATTTCGTTGAGCTAATAATTTGTGAAAAAATTAATAAAGTAATATTTTATTAAATTTGTGTGTTATTCTTAGTAAAAATTAGAAATAATAATAAACTATTTATATGGAATACACTGTTATTAAATAATAATAAATAAAATATAAAAGCCTCATCAACAAATATTTTGATGTACAAATCGGGTACCAAATAACCATCCTCAGACGCATAGAAAACAAGGCGTATTAAGATCTAATAAGACCCTTGTGGGGCATGTATCTGAGGATGGTTATTTTGTAATCGAAATAAATCTGGTTAAAATAAAATACTTATGTTTAAAAGTTTTTGAGCAATATTTATCAATATCAACTTTTTATAAACTGGGAAAAATCTTCACTCAATCGTCCATCTAAAATACACTAAGCAATGAGTGGAATGTTTTATCGCATCTCAGTTTCAAAATCGCAATAAAGCTTACAGAGATTGGGGCTAAATATTGTGCCGATCGGTTACCATGGCAACAATATGTAGGGACACCTGATTTAATAGACTGAGCCAATTTATTTGGAATTGGTTTTATCCCAAAGGCTCACGTTCTTGCAAGACCTTCCAAACGCTTGTCCCTCTAATCGGCTTTTAATATCCTTTCTTTCGTGTTCCGCTTTGTGAATAAAAAGACACCCCGGATCCTGCCTTTGATAATTATTTATAAATAGAGCGTTGACCACATTTAGCCTCGTCTTCCATCCTTCGGCTACATGAATGGTGTTCATTTCTTTAATCTTCTCAAAAGCAGCACAAAGATAGATATTAATTTGTAGAATAATTAATTTAGGTTATTCCTTTGATGATTTTTAATTTGAAAGGAATATTAAAAAAAAAACATTTCTTAAACCCTTAATACGGTAAGGGAGTTGGCTTTACATGTGGATCGCTTTTTAACCTTTACTTCATTAAAGGTAACCATATTGAGCTAATTTGTTTACACATTCCCCCTACTTTGAACTCGAAAATTATAAACTTTGAACCTAAATAAAAATATGTTTGTTACAATGGTTAATATACGGGGTCAGTCTTATGATAGTTCTGACCTTAACTCTTTCCAGGAAGTTATTTTTAATATTTTAAAAACAAATTTTGTTAAATTTCATAACACCTAATGCTATAATATACCCTGTTCCTAGTTACTATGAAATCTCTTTAGTTTCTTCTTACGCAATATTTCAAGAGATTTATGTAAACAAAAAAACCTGTCATAAAAACCAATAGAACATTCAACCAAGGTTTTACTGATAAATATTTGTAATCAAGCTGTTGATAAATAGCTCTTTGTTAAAAAAAAATTGTAATTTGATTTTAAATTAAATTTAACTCTTGCCATGTTTATTAACAAACGCAACAGGTAATATAACAAATTTTTAAAAAAATAATTCTACTTAGATCAACAAAGAAAAATTTTATTTTAGTTACTTTTTATTAAATAATTACAAATAATATAAATATATATATATATATATATATATATATATATATATATATATATATATAGAAATGACAGGGCAACGATATTAATTGATAAAATAGAAATTAATAATTTAAATACAATTAATGAATTGATATTTGTAAAAATTGTATTGATATCAATTGTTATCCGCTACAAGTTTAAAAAAATTCATTTGTACTTCAATGGATGAATAAAAAGTATTTTATTAGCGATTGATAGTTTGAACAAGATATATAGGGAGAGCGTGAACTTATAGCAGGAATTGAAAAAGGAAGGAACTCGAACCAATGTAAATTAATTTTTCATTTCAAAAACTCACGAATACCTCCTTCTTTATAAATAGAAACAATTAAATAATGAACAAGAATTTTTTAAATTTACTTAACCAACCAGATGCAACGTATATAATGCTACAGAAGCCCAATACAGAAGTAGACACTTGTATAGCGACAATGTTCCACTGAAAAGAGGTAATTTCAGTGCTCAAAAACGCTGGATCTTAAACATTTCCCTTACTGTATTCATTTAATAATTGTACATATTTTTAACCATAAACATTTAAATAATTTTATCAAGTCTCAGCCTTCATCTGTACTAGCTTTATCTATTTAGTTTTTTAATATGAGCGAATCGATTATAATCAGAGATTTGGTAAATGTATATTTTCCCTCGAGTGGATTCTATGTTCGATAGATACTTTGAATTAAATCCACATAAATGTCTGTTAATGACAGATTGTAACGAGAGGTTCATATCACGCATCGATACACACGAGATAGTGAATCGCATGCTGAACAATCGATTGTTTGGAACAGTAACAGTAGGCCTATAGCCTACAAACGGTGTCCGAGGAAATCGGTAACTGCGACTTGCGTGACTCCCCGCTTAATTCTGTGTGGAAGTGTTATTGTAAAAGTATTGCCATATCTGTTAAATACAGAATTATAATTGTAATAATCCACTTTAAAGTTCATGGGTTCGATTCTCAATAGCACCAAAGAATTTGTATGTGTGGTTTCAGGGCAAAGGTCGATTCAGGCTTTGAAAATAAGTAGGACAGTAGATTCTCAATAACTCGAGCTAATGGGACCGAGACCCCTCGAATTACCGAAAACTCGGATTACACGGAAAGACGATCCTGTGCATTAGAAAAAACTGGAGTTCTAATGAACCCTAATATCGTTATTTAAATGCACTTAATACATTTATAGAGCTTTATATGAACATTTCTTGAAAGTCCGACTCATTTCCTTTGCATACCGTATTGATATAAACATATCTTAGAAGTCCGACTCATTTCCTTTGCATACCGTATTAATATAAACATATCTTAGAAGTCCGACTCATTTCCTTTGCATACCGTATTAATATAAACATATCTTAGAAGTCCGACTCATTTCCTTTGCATACCGTATTAATATAAACATATCTTAGAAGCCTGACTCATTTCCTTTGCATACCGTATTAATATAAACATATCTTAGAAGTCCGACTCATTTCCTTTGCATACCGTATTAATATAAACATATCTTAGAAGTCCGACTCATTTCCTTTGCATACCGTATTAATATAAACATATCTTAGAAGCCTGACTCATTTCCTTTGCATACCGTATTGATATAAACATTTCTTGGAAACCCGACTCATTTCCTTTGCATATCGTATTGATATAAACATATCTTAGAAGCCTGACTCATTTCCTTTTCATACCGTATTGAAATAAACATTTCTTGGAAGCCCGACTCATTTCCTTTGCATACCGTATTGAGATAAACATATCTTAGAAGTCCGACTCATTTCCTTTGCATACCGTATTAATATAAACATATCTTAGAAGTCCGACTCATTTCCTTTGCATACCGTATTAATATAAACATATCTTAGAAGTCCGACTCATTTCCTTTGCATACCGTATTAATATAAACATATCTTAGAAGTCCGACTCATTTCCTTTGCATACCGTATTAATATAAACATATCTTAGAAGCCTGACTCATTTCCTTTGCATACCGTATTGATATAAACATTTCTTGGAAGTCCGACTCATTTCCTTTGCATACCGTATTGATATAAACATATCTTAGAAGCCTGACTCATTTCCTTTTCATACCGTATTGAAATAAACATTTCTTGGAAGCCCGACTCATTTCCTTTGCATACCGTATTGATATAAACATATCTTAGAAGTCCGACTCATTTCCTTTGCATACCGTATTAATATAAACATATCTTAGAAGTCCGACTCATTTCCTTTGTATACCGTATTAATATAAACATATCTTAGAAGCCTGACTCATTTCCTTTGCATACCGTATTAATATAAACATATCTTAGAAGTCCGACTCATTTCCTTTGCATACCGTATTAATATAAATATATCTTAGAAGTCCGACTCATTTCCTTTGCATACCGTATTAATATAAACATATCTTAGAAGTCCGACTCATTTCCTTTGCATACCGTATTAATATAAACATATCTTAGAAGCCTGACTCATTTCCTTTGCATACCGTATTGATATAAACATTTTTCGAAAGTCCGATTCATTTCCTTTGCCTACCATATTAATATAAACATATCTTAGAAGCCTGACACATTTCCTTTTCTTACCGTATTGATATAAACATTTCTTGGAAGCCTGACTCATTTCCTTTGCATACCGTATTGATATAAACATATCTTAGAAGTCCGACTCATTTCCTTTGCATACCGTATTGATATAAGCATTTCTTCTAAGATCGACTCATCACTTTATTTGAAATAGATAAAATAGGCTCAGATAGAAATAGGCTCGAATTTAACGGAAGCTCGAACTATCGTGTCTTGGACTATCAGTACTCTACTGTACTTAGACTCAAACCTAGGGTAATAATTGAAGCGTAGTGCTGACCACACTACCTTCCTTGGATAGCTTATGACCCAAGTAAGGCCCTTCCCCCCACCCCTTCGAATCCATGATTCAAAGGAGTCATTGTTATTACTAAAATGCATGCGATTACTATAACAATAAGACAATTATATTTTATAATGTAGGAAATTGACCGAGGAAAGAATGAAAAAACGTGTTTAAGTAGAGGGTATAGCGGTTAATTTAAATTATAGAATCGATCGGGCAAAACATTAGTTTTAAACTTTGCTCTAAATTACAACTCAATATTTTTTTCAGGAGCTAATCATTTTTATGACATTTGGTTTAAGTTTATTACGTACTGTATGCGCCAAAATAAACAGTACTGAGACTTAATCAGGTGTAGTTGTCTTCTCGATCAGCTGTGTCGTGTTCTGATATTTGCCGGGAACTTAATTTTAGGTTAGGTTTTGCTGACATGGTGCCAACTACTGCAAAGAAAACTGTGTGAATAAAATCAAATAAAATCTTATAACTATTTCAGTACTGTTTATTTCGACGCATACCTATTAACAATGAGCTTTTGTATCTTTTTTAATATGTTAACTTATGAGTTCATTGATGGATATTATTGTTCATTTATTTTAAATCTTGAAAAGAAGTCTAATTTGGAATCGAAATTTAGAACAATTTTTTGTATTAACGAATGAAATAATTAAAGTTTATAATTGTTTATTCTTTTGTCTATAATTAGTTCTAATAAACTAAATTGTATAAAAATGTCTCACCGAACCGTTGTGTAAAGCTAAATCCACTTGTAGTATTAATTATTTATTTAATTACCGTATTAACGAGTTCAAGTATACTTTAACGCATAATTATAATTTATTCCTGATTTTAATACTTTGATCCATGGTTTTAATTTGATAATTTTGCTCTAGTGCTCATTATGTAATCCAATGTAAAATTAAAGATTTATATACTTCACGTCTGGTTGCGTTCACCGGCTGAACAGTCCTTTTCCGACCGTTCCGCTAATTTCAGTTCCCTAATCAGCTGTTCGTGTAAACGCGATTTTTAAAAGAAATTTTTCGAAGCATGCCCTTGGACTTGACAGATGACTCGTCGGTGCAGGACAGGCTGCTCCACTGATGTAGACAAGTGTCATTGGTCATTCACAAAACTGTTATACTGCTGGTGAAGTGTTTATAATATTTTTATTTGTAATTCTTGAGTGTAGGCGACTTGTAAATATTTTCCAATTTGCAGTTGATCCAGTAATTTCCGTTTTCCATTACAAACCAAGGTAAAATCTATAAATGAGGTTATTATCCTCTTAGAATATTTATTTTTACAAATAGTAAAACATTCTACACACCCTGATTCTTGGTACTGTTTTTTTGTTTTTTTTTTTTACTAAAATGTCATTGCTTTCCAATTGGGGCTTCCTAATTGGTCTGGGGGAAATCGATTAATTTGAAACGAGCATTGCCCCTTTTGAATGTATTGGAGTTGTTTAAATAGTATTAATGTGAACGGAATCGTTCTTTCAACAAAACAGAAAACATCTTCATTTTTCTGCATAAAGTGACAATTTTGGAATTTTATAAAGCTGTGACTCATAACAGAAAACCATTCTTATCTCAGTAAATATCATAGTTATAGGGAAATGCTATTATACCGCATACTAGAATAGGGAAGAATGAATGAGAGAGAAAGATAGTGAGACAGAGAGAGAGAGAGAGCCAGAGAGAGAGAGAGAGAGACAGACAGAGAGAGAGAGAGCCAGAGAGAGAGGGAGAGACATACAGAGAGAGAGAGAGAGAGAGAGAGAGAGACAGAGAGACAGAGAAAGAGAGAGGAGAGAGACATTAAACATTTTGTTACAATAAAAGTTTTATTTTTTAAAGACAGTGCAGCGTAACCCAAAGCTATTACTGTAAACACAAAGTCTTACAACAACGGTATAACCTAATAAAGTCCTAGCCCGTTGTCATTTGACAAAGTCCAAACACCCTACTCTTTAACAGCAGTATCAAAATTGCAATAAGCACATTTGAGTGCCCTCTTCAGCCCTTCCTAACATTAAAAAAATGTTGTTTGTTGACGCATTTCTGATTTTTTTTTTACTTTTTAAAACTTTACAGTACTTCAAGAAAACTGTGCGACGTTTTGATAATGTAAGAGTGTAGTTATGGTTAAATAAAGGTAATCCGAAATGCGTCATAAAAATAAATGTTTTCAAGTTAGGAAAGACAGAAGACGACGTACAAATGTATACCATTCTTAACGGTAGCAAAGATGATTATATATTAAAAAATCCACAGAGCCCAAACTAGAAATTTGGGTGCTCTGGGGTAAAACCCAATAATAGTGATTTTTCCATTAGCTTTCTAAGTACAATACCCAACAATCGCCTATAGATACGTATTTTTTGGCACTAAATTATCGGTTTATGGTTTTATTGGTTTTGGTACTATCGCGTGTCGGAGCATTTGTACATCATCAGACGTAATGTCTTTACGATATTGATTATACAGAATTACTCTCGTTTTTTACAATTCTATCAAGTGACAAACCTTTTATCTTCAATACAATATTTTCATTAAAATTTTTAAAACACGTGACAACGAGCAATTGATTTTCTATTTAATTTAAATTTTAAATCAAACACGAGTAGATAGAATAATACGTTTCACACGCATGTAGTAGCACTTAGTTGTGAAATGAGAACGGCCTTTGTGAGGTGTGTCCCATTGCCAGCTCAGAGCGTGAGTGTATCTATATATGTCCAGATGGAAGTTTGTGTAAATGAGAAGCTCAAATGGAAAATGGAATCGAATCATATTAAAGTTTTACGTTTAGAACATAATAATAAACATAAAAGCGAGCATTGAGTTTAACACAGAAGAATCGAATTTCCGAAAAAATTTTATTGATTTTGTCCTCATGTTTTTCCGTAAGATTACAGATAAGTTTTATAATCAGTAAAACGTGTTATATTAACGATGTTTGTCCTACTTTTAGTAAGATTTATTAACACCTAAGAGGATAAAATAAATGGCTGGCTAATTGATCCGACTATTCTAACACGGCCGTCTTTAAAACACTAATGATTGAAAAAAACACAATGTTGCCGGATTTCCTAACACTTTGTGTAATTAGATTCTGTACAGGGGAGAGCAGCAATTCATTATTGGCCGTGTATGAATCGTGCCCCGCTTCAACGCACGTGACGCTTTTAAAGGGGGCGCGTTTAGTCGATAATAAGCTGCCAATTAATTTGGGTAGAACGAATTGTCCGGGGGCGTTGTTACTATAAAACTATTGTTAATAGTTATATATATATATATATATATATAATATACAGTATGAGTCAAAATAAACAGTACTGAAACTCAATCAGCTGTAGTTGCCTTCTCGATCAGCTGTGCCGATTGTTGCCTCGTGTTCGTGTTGATGTATTTCATTTGTGGTTAGTTTTTGCCGACATCGTGCTACCTACTGCAGAGAAAACCTTTATCGTAGAGCATAAATTTTGATCATTTGAAATTGGGATTTAATATCATTGCTTTCCTTCAAGAAACTTTTGGTAACCGCCTCATCTCCCTTAGAACAAACTTCCTTACCCAGCCCTGTAATCCGATCTTACACCAACTGACGCCAACGTCTGGAGTAAGGTAAAGAAGATTTTCCTTGATGACCCGCCAACCGTCATCGTCCAACCACAGGAAAAAATAATGTTTATAACAAGCATGAGACAACCCTTCTTCAGCAAAATGATGTAAAACCTTCAGGAACGATACGAGCGTTGCTTCAAAACGAACGAAGGTCATATAGAACATGTTTATATCCGATTTAGCTTGAACTAAAAACAGTTTTGAAATACACAAATTTAAAAAAACATTAGTTGATTTAATTTTCCAGTAATAAAGTTAATTACACCAGGTCTTTCGGTTAAGACTTTGAATTGATATTAAGTACAAATTAAATCGATATTTAAATTTTCGATATAAAGCCGAAGTTGAACTTCGAGCGTGTGTTCAGGCAACAGATGTATGATTGCTCTTGAATCTCCCTACTCTAAAATCCTTCAACGATTCCCGTCTCCTTCAGTAACAATAGACGCTTTGCCGTGGCACGACCAGAAACGAGTTTCGTACTTTGAATCACCCGCTATGCTTTTTAAAACTTTAGATTGTGAACAATTATTAATCGCATGCCTATTATAAGAAGTTTAAACTCGTGTTCCTTAAACTGACAGGTTTAAAATCGTTAAATATACATTTTCTCACGAATTATACTGCAAACAAGTAAAACAAACAAAAACATTTTAAAGTAAATTCTTTTAAAAATGTTTTTTAAATGTTTCTTAAATTCCTACTTATGTCAAACAAATATGTCATTTTATTTAGGCTACTTATTTATTAAATAATTATAATTAATATAAATAACGTAACGTACCCTATGCGTTGAAACAGCTGTTCTACCACCTATAACATAAAATCAACTGTCTTATGAAATCATACGTTATCACGTACGTATTTTAAACCAAATGGGACGAAATAACGATATTTCATACCTTGCCCCTTTTGTAAAAAGTTTTTCTCATATATAAAATTAAAATTAATTCATTATTAAATTTAATTATTGAATTAATATTTGAAAAAACTGTATTAGGATCAAGTTTTACTACTGCCAGCCTTAACAATTGCCCAGGTTCCATGGTAGAAAGCTGGAGGTTTTTGGGTGTTTTACAAAATCATAGCTTTAAAATTATAAAAGATATAAAAATGAAACTTGGCTGGATAGCTTTCATTTATTCCTTATTTTGATATACATCATAATTACTTTATATTTGAATTTATGTGTTTAAAATAACGTTTTATAGCTGTTTCTTTTGGAAACATTTGGTAAATGGTACATTGGTAAATGATTCTAATAGTTATATTGTATATTTAGTATACGGGTTTTTATATTTTAAAATTGCTTATAAGTTTTATCCTGTGTAATGGTTTCGCTATACAGGTTAACTTATCAGCAACTGCACCATCGAGTAACTAAAGGATTACGCTCGCATTTTAACAAAAAGCTTCAGTAATTAGTTAAAAATGCATATTTTCGCAGATAATTTAAACGAATTTCGCCAATGGCTCTTGAAATATGTATTTCAACGCTCGTTGAAAAATCATCCGTTCGCATTGAAATTAAAGAATTATACTAGTGGCGCTATCTACCATTTATTCGAAAATTTAAGGAAAACAAATCGTAAAACCGTATCGCTGGATAATCCGTAAGATTCGCGTTTGTCCATTCGGCTGTGATGGAGCACAATTAATTACAATACCATGCTTCGAGTGCCCAATATTTTTGAAACGGTGAGCCTATACAATACTACGTTAGGAGACTGGTTAGTAGTGACATTGAAGAGGTCCTGTTTTTAAAATTTAAAAAACCAATAAAAGTATTATTTATAATGGAAAGGATTTTTTAAAACTTGTTTTTCGGCTGTTAAGGCTGTTCGAATTTCTTCAGTGGATTTTGGGTTTAGTTATATAAATGTATTTTTTCAAAAACAATTTAAATAATGTGTAATGTTTAAAAGCAATGTAGTAAAATTTTTAATAATAGTGCAATCCCTATAATAATCATAATAATAGTTATTATAGAAATAATAATAATATTAATATTAATAATAATAATAATAGAAATATCATAACTATAACTAAAAACACTTGTATGTTACGGTCTGAGATGACAATTGGACACATCTCCCGAAACAGCCGTCCTCAACATTTAATAAAAATAAGTGCTACTATAGGCAAGTTAAACATATTTACGACTTTACCTACTCAAGCATGCAATTTTAACAATAAATTAAACTCAAACTATGATCAATGCCGAGTTTATTATTATTAAATTATTATTGTTATAATTTAAACATTAGATTCACCAAATGAATCTAGATTAGGGTGAATCTAATGTTTAATTTATTATGATTATTATTTTATGTTTATAGATTTGAAAGATTGAAAATGGTCACTTAAAATGTGGCAGAATCGTTACTTGTATAATATTAGAATAACAAACTCGGCATTGATCATCGTTTGAAAACAATTTATATTTACGAGTGTTTCTAGATACAAACTAGTAGCTCGCGTGAATGGAGTCAACTAATTTAAATAATAAATTTGTTCTAAATTAAAATTAATGATTTCACTTTAACAGATCCTGTGTGAATGTTTTTGATCAAGCCTGCACGCACTCTCTTGCTTGTTCAATCTTTTATCCTCAGTAACGCAATTTTTTGAAATCAAAGATTTTCCATTTCGTACATAAATATTTCCATTAATGTACGTTAGAAGAGTTAGTCTTGTAGTACTTTCCTCTGAAGATGATTGCTTTGCAATCGAAATGTACAACAGGACATAAATAAAGAGAATTTGTGGTTTGAAAGGTTTATTTTTTTTTATAATTATAGTAGATTACTTGTAAATTAATTAGGGGTTTTTAAATTTTGTAAATCTTCAACTTTACTATTTACTTTCTCTCTAATATTTTCGTTTCATTTTTGTCTCTTGAAGTAGGCCTTGTATAAAAATATTTCATTGTGTGGTTTTTGACGCTTAAAAAAAATTAAAACTTTTGCAAAAATCAATTGACAGATATTTTCAATAGGAATTTTTGTGTAAGAACATAATAAGATTTCAACAATAATTATTATTATACCTTGTGTTAAATTAATGTATGTTAATCAGAATTATTATTAAATGGCTATAAGCATTCCAAATGTAAGTGAAAACTCCCAACTTTAAAGCATTATTCAAGTTTAAAATTAGGGGTGGGTATTCTGTACGGTTTAATAGGCGGGAGTTCATTTACAAAAGTGGAGTTTTCATTGAAAATAACTCGTATCAGTAGATAGACAAGTTCAAAGGCTTTGGAACCCTTTTCCTACCTTACAACAGTTTTCCATTTATATCTGTCTAGACATGATCGAGTCTAACTGTTTCAGACAGAACCATTTTATTGGTAATTCAGCCTTAACACTGCCGTTCAGTCTCTAACCAATAGCTTCATTGATTTTACAACCCTAAACACTTGTGGGGTGAATTGATTTGTGTAAAATAAAGAGTAAAACCTTCACTCACTTTATGTATTTTATAGTAAAATGCTACATTTATACGTCTTATTTTCCGACACTCTTAAATTCGTGTGGAAACAAAAATTACATTAATAAGGTTAAACGTAGATAAACAAAGCCCGAGATAAAATAACAATTTAAACTCTATAATAAATAGGATGTAGAAAATTAAAGGACGAATAATTTTGTCTCTTGTCAGTATTATGAATAAAGTAAAAGCCTGAATTTATATGACATTTTTCAACACATTCAACGCTCTTGGTGGTCTTGTCTAGAGTACACTTTATTCCAATGTAACTAAATTATCAATATTTTAGTCGGTATGCATTTAGTCTGCCACTAAATGTTTCTTCCAATAAAAAACATGTAATATAATTGTTTTTAAGTAAATAGCTACTAAAATTTTATTTTAGTTTTTTTAAATTTTATAATTACAACTAATATGCATATACAACGTATATGCATATGTCAGAATAACAATATTAGGTGGCAAAATAGAAAGAGAACCTCCATGCAATTTGCCTTTCAGTGTATGGTGTGGGACTAATATTTTTTGTTTGTTATTCTTTATGCACTTTTTTTCGTCGCTTGCTTTGTTTTGTAGTTTCTTTTCGCTTTCCATTCGCAATATCCGTTTGTGAAGCAGGGTTTGATACCGTTTATCCAGTTTGTTTTTCCTTTCATTCAAGTTTAATCCTAGAGTATTATTTATAATTTTGTGTGGTAACCATGGCAACAATTTAAGGTTGTGTATTGGAGGATTCGATGACAACCAGATGGGGGTAAAAGAAAAATTCATATACTTTGAGAAACATTGCTAACTATGAGAGAGTTTACTGAGTGCCAAAGCGCTAACTTTGAAAATGAAGATACTCAGTTCGAATCCGGCTTGGACCAACAAATTTTCATAATTTAATTATTGAGTTATTATTTGAAAAAAATCTTTACTAACATCAATTGTCCTCCCCTACAAGCCAAAAATGTATTTGGATATGAATGGATGAATAAATATGTTATTAACGATTGAAAAATTTGTACAAAATATATAGGCCTATAAGGGGAGTGTGAACTTTAAAAAATACCCTAAAAATATCCTTTAAACTCTAAATCATTTAATTTTTAACAAACATATTTCGTGCTAAATTCTAAGTGAATGTCGATTTGTCAAAGGAATTAACTATTTTGATCTCATCGTGGTTATGATATTAATTAACTTGTCAGATATTTTATCTATGTAATTAATTTAAAGTTGATAAAACTTTAGTTAAATGTTGTACGTTATTAATAAAACAATTAGTGCACATAATCTCGTAAAATTTGTGTAACATATATATATATATATATATATATATATATATATATATATATATTTCTAGGTTTTGCAACACTGTTTTCTTGTATTCACTTATCACTTTCCCTATATGTACTTAAACAAGAATCTTACTTGGTGTTTATGCGAGTTAACTTTCAAAGATTGATAGTATCTTTATTGTCGAGCATCAAAACCCTAATATATATATAAATATATATATATATATATATATATATATATATATATATATATATTAAATACAATATTTCATTACTATAATACTATTATATAAAACCGAACATATGAAATTAAGTTTGGCTGCAAATTGTATCTATTATAAACAAAGATTTCCTGAAACAGAAAATGTGAAATTAATTAAAGAAGTAAACAAAAGATTAAAAATGAATATATATGAAACATTATAAATTGTTATACATAGTGTTGAAAGATAGAGGAAAATTAATTGATGAACAAAATCAAATGATATCAAGATATAAACTATTTACAAGGTCATTGTTGTCATGGCAAAATTACATAAGTAGATTAAAACTTAAGTATTTATTTAGTATCAAGTATGTATACCAACAAATAAATATACTGTTGAATTGTAGTACATATGAATTAATTTGTAATAACAAAATCATGAATTTTTCCTGATGGTGCTATACATTTATTATTACTGAAATGCTTCGAAAAATATTTAAGTTAAATACAATTTTTGTACACGAAATGTTTTCATTCATATATATATATATATATATATATATATACACACATATGCAGTTGATGCTCGATAATGAAGACACCATAATTAATTAGTCTTCGAAAGTTAAGTAGCATTTATACCAAGTAAGATTCTTAATTAAGTTCATTGTAGTGTAAGTGATATATATTACTTCTTACTGACTTACTTCAGCCAACGCCCGTCCTTGGCCTCTCAGCCATCCGACGCCGTGCCTCCCAGTACAATGTAGCGAGTCCTTCCCTGGACTCCTCGTGAAAGATATCTTTCAGGCCGTCACAAGTGGTAAGATGCTCTGCCGTTCCTTCATTGTCGGAGCAGAGTGGGCAGATTGGTGTGTCTACCACTTTCATGCGATGCAGGTGTCTCTGTAGGTAGTCATGTCCAGTGGTCATCCTAAACAAAGCCACGGCTACGCCTCTCGGAAGATCCAGTGGTATGCTTGATTGGATGATCTTTTCCCATTGCTTTCCTGTAGCAGCTTGTTTCCTGTCCCGTTTCACGGAGTCGCTGATAGTGCTGTTTATATTCCGACAGACACTGTGGTATGAGAGGGGGAGGATCGGCTGCGCCATGGAGCAGCCATGCTTGGCCAAACTATCTGCTTTTTCGTTTCCTCTGATGTCACAGTGCCCCGGCACCCATTGTATTGCGATCTGTGTTGTTTTCTGCAACATGTTTTCTGGCAGTTGTTTATTTCCTTCCCTTCTTGTGGCTTTGGGGAGGCGATCGCCTGAATCGCGGATGTTGAGTACGAGAGGAAAACTACCTTCTTGGTGTTGGCCGACAGAAGAATCTCTCTGGCCGCTTCGCCGATGGCGGTCACTTCTCCTTCGAAGTTGGTTCCGTTTTTCCCCACTGCTATTGATTTTTGCCCAATTGAGGAGAAATATCCGGCCCCGCATGCGTCATTCATTGCCGATCCATCTGTGTACACACGCAGCCATTCGTCTGCCGGATACCTCTCGTTGATCATTGCTTCTGTTAGTACTTTGAGTTCGCAAATTTGGATGTCGGCTTTTCTCAGGCTTACACCAGGTATTGATGTGCACGATGGTATTTCGGTCCTTTCCTTTATATATTTCGTTTTCTTGAAAGGTTGTCGCTCTGATTCTTCCAATCCATGTCTTCTTCTTATTTCTGCGGCTTTTGCCAGTAGTGTGACTTGGGTTTTAAGCCTTTGGCTTGCGCATCTGTATTTCTTCCAGAAGTCATCGTTGGTTCTTAAGGCTCTTTCAAAGAATTTGATAGCAGCCTTGTCCCTGCAAGCGTTAAGGGGCTCAATATGTAAGTGATATATATATATATAATACATACATACATACATAAGTACACTATGGTTGTAAAGTAGCATTAACCAAACCGAAACATCCTGTGTTGTACTTTACTTCTTTTTAATGATTTCTAGGAAACATCTTTCTTTGACGAGCAAAGATATCCTATAGGAGATAGGTTGTTAATATATTTTCAAACGTGCTGCAAATAGTTTTATTACGTTTACTTAAAAATAGAACTTCTCACTCAACACTGTCAGTTAGTTTGTGAAAATGTATATAAAAGTTTATCTGGTAAACGTACGCCAGTTGTATATTAAAAATATCTGTTAATGCCAGTCAGATATGTATATCTTAACTCATATATTTAACTTATCTGTTTGTGACACTTCCTAAAAATAGTGCCAATTGTATAACAATTAGGGCCTATATATATAGGCCAGTGTCTAATGTATATTAGGTATATGTGTAAATTCCAGTGCCTAATATATATATCTCATTCTCTTTCAGACAAAAAGGAGAACGGTTCAGGGTCTTCTAACGAAATGGAGTCTGTCGGCGTGATGGGGGAGGATTGTAACAGTGGAGCAGATGATGACGTCAAGCCGAGGAAAATTCGCCGTAGCCGTACGACGTTCACAACGTACCAACTGCACCAGCTCGAGAGAGCCTTCGACAAGACCCAATATCCGGACGTGTTTACACGCGAGGAGCTGGCGATGAGATTGGATCTGAGCGAGGCGAGAGTGCAGGTTAGTGTTTTGATATATTTTGGGTATAAACTGTAGCGGGAGATGTCAGTCCGTCCTTATCTCGATGAAAGCAAACGCTTACAAACTGTTCTTGTTAATCGAGATGCGTAGATTTGCAATTAGTTTTTAGCGTAACTAAATAGTTGTTTCTTATGACAGTAGTTTTACTTTTTCTAACCTCAAAGCTTAGGTACCAAGTAGTTTTGAGTTATTTGTCCTTAAGCTATAACCAGTTATAAGGAATTAGAAACGTAGGTTAAGTTGCAATCAGTGTCGCCAATACTATAACACCATAGAACATTAGTTAAAACTCATTACATTCCGTGTAGTTTCAGTTTATATATACTAAATTAAAATAATTATACAAATCTCACTTCCTGAATATCTAGTTACCTTTCTGTTTCCGTTTTGCCCAATTATAACAAGACTTTGGCATTATCAACACTAAAACTTATTGGGCTGTCTTATTACAATGAAAAATATTGTACTCTTATTACCAAAAAAAGTTTTTATATTTGTAAAATATATCATAATCTGAAAAGTAATATTGACTGAAATATTACATTGATTGAATATTAAATCGATTAAAAATAATAATTTAACTAGTAATTCAATTACTCTCGTTTGCGATATATAGTTGTTACTAAACACAGTTTCATTACAGTCTCACCCCGTTTACCGCTGGCTATTTCCTCGGCCATGCAGCGCTGTGTATAGGGTCGAAGGGTTACGTCATCATTTCGTGTTCTATAGTACTGTTTAAAGTTTATTATTTTATTATTTTTTTAAAAATTGGGTGTAAATATCCATTAAGCTTCATCATAACGCCTTAGAACTTGTAATTGCACATCTAGGAACTGATTCTGTTCCTTAATTTCACGTTGGAACTTATTGGAAGTGATATTGAACGAAACATACAGTAAATGTACTCATAGTCGCTCGGAAAACAAGACTGAGACAGAATGGCTTGTCAATGTCATTATAGGATGATAGAGTAGCATAAACACAGTAGAGTACACAGCTTACATAACTATCGTAGTAAAAATCGTAAATATATTATTTATTTATACGGGACATTAACTGAGACGATAAAAAAATGGTGACTTGTATTCCTGTGACCAAAAAGCGTCTGTTCTCCAGCTCTTACCGACAAATCGATGAAAAGTTTTTTTAGTACAATGAATCGATAAAAATCACCGGTGATTTTAAGGGTAAACCGTAGACGCTCTATAACGAATCATAGCTATTCAGGGGGGAAGCGTTAACAGAAATATTACTATATTATTGGACCCATTATTTAGTAATGTTTCAAACTACCTATCTGCGAGTAGTTATTCATAAATGTTTTAGATTTCAGAAATGTTTCATTAAAAGGTTTGAAAGCCTACGCTAATTTTTAATTGTTTAAAAAAATAAACTTTTCTGTTGACCTTTTACCTTTAAAACAAACCCGTGAAAGGTTTTTAAAAGATCTGGAAACAATTCTTTACCAACTAAAACATTCAACTGCAATCTAGGGGTCAAGCTTTAGTTTCAATGCTAAGACTTAATTTGTGTTAAGTAAAAATTAATCTACATAACTTTGACACCATATGATTTGAAAAACGTATCTGTACTAAAACCATAAAAAAAGCAGGAACATTTTATTGGTTTTAAATATCCTGTTGCAAACTGCCTTATATCGTTTTTAACAGACCCATACCAGTCACAGAATAATGTTATAACTTTTCAATTGATTTAACACCCTAAACTCTACCCTTCACCCCGATGTTCTCATATTGTCCATGTGTGTCCGTGTCATTGTAATGCTTGATTAGCTATTTTTAATTGACATGCTTAACAATAAGGGTTGCGAGCAAGGGCGGAAAAGGGAAGGCTTACGTCTGCAGGAGGTTACAACAAAGAATCCCCCCTTCAATTAAAAACTTAGCCACATCCAATTATCTCACCTCTAATATTTCATCTCGCTCTCATTAAACGATCTTATCTTGGAATTAAAGTTTTTAATGAAAGAGGAGGGAAAGTATGTTTTTACATCGACAACATTAATAAAAAAACCAAATTGCAAAATATACACAAATAATTTCGAATATCAATAGCTTTATTATTTATTTCATATGGTCAAATAGATCTACGTGGAAATCATCGCCTTCTCTGTTCACTATTGGCCCAACAACAAGCGCCATAGCAATGATAGTAACTTTTCTCGTTATAGCAGTGACTTAATTCTCAACAGTTTACTACAATTCACAGTTTTTCTTTAAAATTAATGGAGAAATAAAGAGTATATACATGTATATTCATAAAAGTGTATAATTAATTTAGGCATATATATATTATGAATTGCGTTCTCTTCATATTTAAATCCAAGAATTATTTATTATTCAAAGCTTTTTGTTAGTAAACAGTACCAATATCATCCGGAAGGAATAATGCAAGGTATATATATGTATATATATATATATATATATATATATATATATATATATATATATATATATATATATATATATTTATTTATTAAATATGGTGATATGTTTTCTTGTAATATAGTTAATAAATTAAAAATATTTCAAAAACAAGAATACTTTTAATGAATAAATTTATTTAAAGCTTTTCGCCGATAAATAGTACCGATAGGATGCTGGTACTATTTTATCGACGAAAAGCTTTGAATAAATATATTCATTAAAAGTATTCTTGTTTTTGAAATATTTTTAATTTATGAATTATTTTATATATGTATATATATATATATATATATATATATATATATATATATATATATATATATATATATGGTGAAATAAAATAATTTCCATAAACAAGAATATACGATTATTACTTCATTTTATTGTTGATTGAAGCTTTTCGCTAATTTACATTATTAGCATTTTCAAAATTTATAAACAACTCTTCAGTTATGTGACTAAAGTAAGACAGTCTTACTCAAGTCACATAACTGAAGAGTGATTTATAAATTTTGAAAATGCTAATAATGTAAATTAGCTAAAAGCTTCAATCAACAATAAAATGAAGTAATAATCGTATATTCTTGTTTATGAAAATTATTTTATTTCACCATACATATTCAACAAGAAAAAATAATTCATCTAAGTTTTACAATATATATATATATATATATATATATATATATATATATATATAAATTAAACATATTTCAAAAACAAGAACATTTTAATACATTTATTATTCAAAGCTTTTCGCCGATAAAACAGTACCACCATCTTCAGGTGAAAAATTTTGAATAAAAAATGTGTTAAAATATTCTTGTTTTATATATATATATATATATATATATATAAAGAACATAAGTCAAAATACAAATACAAGAATTATAATTCTTGTATTTGTATTTTGACTTATGTTCTTTATTAATACACAAGAATACATATTGCGATATTTATATATATATATATATATATATATATATATATATATATATATATATATATATATATATATACCACTAAGAAAATTTCAATACAAGAATTATTTATTAATTAGGTGATGAAAGCTTTTAGTTGGTAAACAGCACCAACATCTTGAGGAATGAAACATAATAAGGATTAAAAAATTATTAAATAATTCTTATATTTGAATATCTTCAGTTGTTTAGATTATTATACAAGAGAAAAAAATTTATGCATATGTGTGTGTGTGTGTGTGTGTGTGTATGTGTGTGTGTGTGTGTGTGTGTGTGTGTGTGTGTGTGTGTGTGTGTGTTGTGTATGTGTGTGTGTGTGTGTGTGTGTGTGTTTGTGTGTGTTTGTGTGTGTGTGTGTGTGTGTGTGTTGTGTGTGTGTGTGTGTGTGTGTTGTGTGTGTGTGTGTGTGTGTTGTGTGTGTGTGTGTGTGTGTGTTGTGTGTGTGTGTGTGTGTTTGTGTGTGTGTGTGTGTGTGTGTTGTGTGTGTGTGTGTGTGTGTATGTGTGTGTATGTGTGTGTGTTTGTGTGTGTGTTTGTGTGTGTGTGTGTGTGTGTGTGTGTGTGTTGTGTGTGTGTGTGTGTGTGTGTGTGTGTGTGTGTGTGTTGTGTGTGTGTGTGTGTGTGTGTGTGTGTGTGTGTGTGTGTGTGTGTGTGTACAAACCCATTCGTTATATTAAATATTTCGATCTGAAAATCCAACTAATAATATTTACATAACTGTGCCCATTTTTCGAAAATATATGAAGACTATTTTTCCTATTATTAAACATTTTCTTATGCACTTTGCAATTACGCCTGTTAGTTCACACAAC
This sequence comes from Prosapia bicincta, assembly GCA_036971475.1. Taxonomy (NCBI): domain Eukaryota; kingdom Metazoa; phylum Arthropoda; class Insecta; order Hemiptera; family Cercopidae; genus Prosapia; species Prosapia bicincta. The sequence goes on along the minus strand of JBAIZL010000002.1, from coordinate 81,778,928 downwards.
ATCATTTATATATCTTGTTCAAAATTTCAATTATTATTAAAATAATTTTTATTCATCCGGTCAAATTCAAATACAATTTTTAAAACTTTTAGTGGATGAGACTAGACGTTAGTACAGTTTTTCCTGGATATTAATTCATTAATTAATTTTAATACATAATTTCGCTTTCTGTTTTGCCACATGTTATTGTGGTTCTGTTATATGTATAGTATACATATTTATAATAATTGTAATTATTTAATAAAAAGTTAGTAAAATAAAATGTTTTATTGCTACCCAAGTAGTTTTTTTCATATTTCTTATTATTTAGGATTACTTCTCGGTTATAATTCATTTTAGGTCTACTATTTATAAAAGGTATACATTTATTTTCCCACTACAACAATATCAAAGGTGTGTTTGCTTAATAATCGAATTCGCACTTTCATCGTCTCTCTCTCTCTCTCTCTCTATATATATATATATATATATATATATACAAACATATAAATAAATGTTTGTACGTGTATGTATGTATGTATGTATGTATGAGCCTTATGCGTTACTAAACAACTAATCCTATTGCCTTGAAACTTTGTGAAATTTTTGAGTACATTCCTGGGAAGGTTTCTGGCGACACAATGGTTTCCAAAATGTTTTAAATGCCAAAATAGAATAAAATATGACTTTCTATCTTATCTTACCTTACGAGATTTAATTGAATTTATTACAAATTTTGGTTGCCAGGCATCACTCAATAATCTAAAATTATTTTCCAACACATTTCGAACAATATACAAGAAACATGGTATATCCGAATGCACTTCAATAAATAACATTCTATCAAGAACTTTTATTGTCACACTTTTCTCGATCGACTACTATAAGTTCCGCTATTGTTACGTTAATAAAATATTAAATTAAGTTTAGCTAATGTTAACACGCCTTTTATAGACTTTTAGGCGATACGAAGTTCTCCGGGTCAGTTGATGTTTATATTCTGTATGCTTAGTTATTTTAGTTTGTAGTCGTCTTCCCTGATAGTGTTGAACATATTTGTAAATATATTTGGTCTAATATGTTAACAGTGGCATCAGTAGAAACATTCACTGAAACAGGCTGGGATGTATTTAGTTTTTAACTTAGACATGTTTATATCAAACGATTTAGCTTTATCAGGGAACGTTGCAGAATATAGTTATTTAAAATATTTCCATTTCCAAAACTCCTACATAAATTAGTCTTTAATAAAACAAAAAAAATTAAAAATAATTTCTTTATAACGCTCAAACCTATTTATAATTAGTGCTTTATAATCTGATAACTTATTCACTGAATGAATGTATTTACTTTGTAACCTAGAAAAGTTTATTATAGTTTAAATCATCAAGGAATGTTGCAGAATATATTTTAGTTTTTTAAAATATTTCCCTATCCAAAACTCTCACAAAAATTAGTGTTTAATAAAACAGAAACATTTAAAAAAGAATATATAAAAAAACATTTTTGTATTATGTTTATTCTTAAGAATTTCCGTTTAAGTAACTATTAAAAAATTATTGCATGGTCAATTTTATAATTACAGTTTGAATATAACAAGTGAAATCGTACTTTTTGAAACCCTGTCGTTATATTTAAACTTCAGGAGGTTATGATGCTTTAGGGAGACAAAGAGTTAAAACATTGTAATTTTAATACAATGAAGTTCTTAAATTGTAAATAATATTCGAGCTGGCTTGTGAGTGAAAGTTATAATTAAATAATAAAAATATATACAACTCACAAATATACAATTTTTTATTTCAAACGCGTTTCGACGACTACTTTGTCGTCATCTTCAGTGAAAATACACAAATTAAATTAACTAAAAAATATATAATATTTTTTTTATAGAATATATAATATATATATATTTTTTAGTTAATTTAATTTGTGTATTTTCACTGAAGATGACGACAAAGTAGTCGTCGAAACGCGTTTGAAATAAAAAATTGTATATTTGTGAGTTGTATATATTTTTATTATTTAATTATTATTCTTAAATTGTATTGATAGAAAATTAAAAAACCTCACGTAATTCTTTATTTCAATTGTGTTTATAACAATGTAAAAACTAAAGCCGCATGAATGTCGGCATTATTATCTGCTGAACAGAGTCGGTGTTTCGCAGGAATGCACGTTTAATTTAAGAAGCTTTTATATTGGTAGGCTGTTGAACATATTGGAATAAAATCAGTTTTTAACAAAGAATAACGAAGCTTGTTATAGAAATGTACATTTGTGTTACGTTTAATGGCCATCGACTTAAGCCTCGAGAAGGAGGATTTACTTTATTAAAGAAACAATTTAATTGACAATAAAATTGAATAACAAAGTACTTCAAAGTTGCCGTTTGCGACGATATCGAAGAGGCGCTGAATAATATTACTTGCTTTTTTTGTAAAACGTTGAAAACTTTAAAGGACCAATTATTATTTATTACCAATTAATACTTTTACGATTGCGAGGGGGGAATGTAGCCTATTGTGTTTTTATATTCGTTTTTTAATGAATTGCTTGCGTTTTTAAATAGGGAAAGTATTTTAAAAATTGTGTTCTCTCTAATTCTATTCAAATTAAACAAAAACTAGTATCATAGTAAAAATCAACCCCTATACATAATCGTAATTACTATTTAGGCAATAATAATTAGTGTTAGAAACTACTAAATTGGTAATTAAACTTTATATATCGGCCATTGATAATCATACTTGAACCTGGACCACTGATCTTCTAAAAATTCCTTCCTACCTTTTACTGGCTCTATTCCATTTTAAAATCTTCAGTAAAAATGTCTTGTGCCCGACCTCTTGTACTAACAGTTTTACCCTGTTTATTAAGCTGAAGCAGTTGATATTCTTGTACTACGTGAAATATGTCTGAAATATTCTACTTTTCTCTTTCTGTTAGTGTGAATGATATACACGACCATTATGTAGCCAAACTGGTACCGTATGACCCTCTATGCAGATCTGACCTCCTCGTGTCTAGACTACGAGAGGAAGGTTTACAGGAAGCGTTTCTAATTAGTAGATGTATTTCCTGACAAAATAGTTCACTCTATCACCCCGTGCATTAAATACACCTGTCAGTTGTATCTTCTCTCAGTATTATTCTGACTGCGTTAAAGTCTCCCATTACCGATTCAATCTGCTCACAAAACAAGTAATGTAAACAAAAATTTAAAGTTAAAGTTTAATTTAAAGATATTTCCTACTTGGGTCAACAAAGAAAAATGTTTCTTAGTTACTTTTTATTAAATAATTACATTTAATATAAATAAAGTAACATAGCTTATGTGTTGAAACAGCTGTTCTACCACATAAACTACAACATAAAATCAGCTGTTATATGAAATCATTTTATCACTTATTTTAAGCCAAATGGAACGAAATAACTATATTGCCTACCTAGCATTAGGAAAGGTAATTTTAACGGAAAACGTTCGTTAAGAATCTGTAAACATAACGTTAACTGTAATTTTAACGGTGAAAGTAACGTTACGATAGTCAACTTGACTTTAACTTCAACTTTACTTTTGCGGCAAAAGAAGTAATAAATTTAACGATAAATATAACTTGTACACTAACGTAATGACAAGAGAATCGGTAACTTTAACGCTATCGAGGGATTTTATGTTCCGATCAACCAAAGAAAAACTACAGGCTAACTTCAATAGAAAAAAGTATAATTAAAATCGAATTTGTTGGTTAATAATAATTAAAATTATAACGCTTTTTAAAAATAAACTCATTTCATTTAAGATGACCTTCCCATTCTAAAAACTATTTTCAATCATATAGTCTGTATCTCCTCCTCTTCTTTCTTATTCCCTAACACAGTATATTTTTTTCCAATAATAATATAGTACCTAAAAACTTTATCTCTTCCCCAACCTCTAAATCTCTCGATCACATTATACAAAGACCATTTAAATAATAGAAAACAAGGTGATTTCATTAACAAAGCATCTCCAGGCCTCAAAATTAGATTATAATACATTAGGCGATCACATTATGCTATTAAATATAATAGGCGGATTTACGATAGCTAAGAGACTGAGTGGAAAACACCTTCGATTTCCGTGTAGATAATGGCTCGAATCCTGGCCTTAAACGATTGTAATAAATATTATTTTCTTTAATAATTCGTAAATATAACTTGTAAAATAGGATCCTAGGATTTATTGTTCAGTCCTGCAACTCAGTTAATGGGAAGAAGAAAAGAAATACGTTTTTCAAAATAAAAACAATATTTTAACAAATTACATGAGATTAATTAAAATAAAACATGAACTTTTTTTTGCTTTTGATACAGATTGTACTAACAGACCGACGTTTCAGTTTGAAAATATAACCAGAGCATTCATTTTTTGTCCAAATTTCAAATGATTTCTGTATCAAACTTTTAATACAAATAGCAACACGTTCATGGATTATACAAACTAAGACCAAGAGTGCATACGCAATCACACACGTATATACACAGGCACACATAAACACACACACACACACACACACATACATATAAACACACACAAAGTATACTTTTGCTTCTTATAACTAACTTTATAGCTTTAAACACTCTCCCCTTCGCTAAGTTTTCATGTAATAACCCGTTTAATAATTATTCAATAATTCACACTGACTGACTATTAATAATGAAATTTACAATCCATAGTTGTAAAACTAAGGGTGTGTAATAGGTATGACGATGATGGCATTCTAATCGAAATTCGTTAAATAAATTATTAATTGTGATTCAATGTACAATAATAATTATTTATCTTTAGTTCATAATCTAAGCTCAAAACGTCTTGTGCAAATGACTTTATCTATTTTATTTAATCCAGTAATTTAATAGTAATGTAGGCCTATTTTGTTGGGCTAAATGATTAAGTTTTTCATTAATCTAGAAATGCAACCATCACCTGTACTAACGGATCATGATGACTTTGGCATTGAAATGCATTTGTGGAACCGATCATTGATTGCGTGTTGATATACGTGACAAGCTAATTAAATAATTAAATACTTAGTAGCTAGAGCTGACCAGTTCGTTGAGATTGTTGTGATTGGAATACTTTCAAAAGAAAATACCATGAAAAAGATATTCTGAAGGCTTTAGTCCGAGGAATACAAACTTATTCTGCTTTGCAATTTTCAGTAACAGTTCTATCTTCAATTATTCTCTTTTGAAAATGCTCTTACGCTCAGGACCGTACGCCAAAACAACAGCACTGAAATAGTAGTAAGGTTTTATTTTATTTTGGATTATCTACATAGTTTTAAAAACACATACAAGTAAAGAAGAAGGGGAATCGGTTACACTCGGGTAAAAAGATGTTATATTTGGCCTCCGTACAATTTAAGGCTACACTCGTAACGCTCCTGAAGGTTTTGCACCATTTTGCTGAAGCAGGGTTTTTTCGTGTTCGTTTTCCTGTAGTTGGGCGATGGTGGTTGGCGGGTCATCACGGACGTAGGCGTCAGGTGTTGTAAGACCGGGGAGAGAGGTGGGTAAGGAGAGTTTGTTCTAAGGGAGATGAGGAGGTGGCCAAAAACTTCTTGAAGAAAATCAGTGTTGTCTAAGGCAGTGTGGTTGCTTGTGCAATCTTGCGAGGAATCATTCTGAAATAAAAGGTAGGATTCAACTACAACAAAATTTTCTGAGGTCTCCTATAAAAGGACCAAGAATGGCTCTATGTCTGAGAGAAAACATCTACAGCTGTTCAGTTTCAGTACTGTTTATTTTGGCAAATACGATATAACTTTTGAGTGGTTAATGCTTCTCGGTAGCATGATTCGTGCTCCTGCTTTAAATGAAGCCTTTGAGGTGAGAATCCTGGAGAATTCGTAAGTTAAAGATTTCCATAGGCTATTATACTTCATCTTTAACGTCGAGCTGGTCTTTTAGGAGCATGAAAGATTTTTGTAAAGGATACTAAACGGTTACTAAACGAGTCAAGTAAATTTTCTTTATTTTAACGACAACATTGCGACAACTGTTGTGTTGTTCTTATCAAGTCTGAAAATCGTTTATAAAGTATGTTGTGTACATCTGTGTAAACTAATGCTACAATAATAATTTCTATAATTATAAACATGTTTATATTAAAAATAGGCCAAGACAAAAATAACACCACTTACAAAGAAAATCAATTCACTATTATGTTTCTTCTAAGCTCCAAGCATTTTTATTTACTTCCCTTTTTACTATCATTAGTAATTTACATTTATTATACTTATATCTTTCACCCAAATCTTCACTACTTTATCTGCAAATTTGAATAATATTATTGTTTATCTTAATTGTAAATAAACGATTTTTTAAAATTCAAAACCTTCAAACATTTTAAAATTTAAGGAAATCGAAGCAGGAGTGCCCCAAGGTAGTGTACTAAGTCCAGTACTCTGCCTATTTTACACCGGTGATAATCCAGCTACCCCAGAAGTAACCACAGCAATGTTTGCAGACGACACAGCATTGTTAGTAACTGACAAAGACATATATAGGCCTACATCTAGGGACAAAGTCCAGAGAGCAACAAACAAACTCCTAGAATGGACTGATAAATGGAAAATCAAACTGAATAAAGTGCAATCAGTCCACATCAACCTCACATATACGGTACTGAAAAATCCTCCGTTAATGAATGTTAACAAAATCATCATCCCTTATGAAAATAAAGCAAAATATCTAGGTATGAATCTAGGTGCTAAACTAAGATGGAAACACCAGATCAAGAAAAAGAAGGAGGAATTAAATATCAAATATCGTAAGTACTACTGGCTCTAGGATAGAGATTCCAACCTCTCATTAGGAAATAAAATAAAAATCTACAATCAGATTTTGAAACGAGTTTGGCTCTATGGCAGCCAAATGTGAAGATGTGCAATGGAATCTAATGTAGAAATTCTTCAGATGTTCCAAAATAAAGTACTGAGAAATATGGTTAATGCCCCTTGGTGTGTGAAATACAAAGATATTCACCGAGATCTAAATATTCCGACGATGCCAGAAGAAATAAAGAAGATGGCCAAAAAAACATAAAAAGAGACATCACTTTCGTCCAAGTGAAGCGGCTTTTTAACTTCTCGATAACCAGTGCATGGTTAGAAGATTGAAGAGAACCAAACCATTTCAGTGTAGTGTAGTGTTGTGTTGTGCTACTTCTAATATATGTAATTGACAATGTCCGGACAAGAACTAAAGAGTTAATGGGCACTTTAGTTATATGAGTATTTATTTTAGGATAATGCAAGAAAAGTTAATTGTTGGTCTATTAAGACCAGTTTTAATTTTAATAATATTAACAATAAAAATAAGTAATTAATTCTTTATTTGCGTATAATATGACAATATATAAATTATATCAACAGAAAATTATTAGAGAATAATTATGCAATAGATGAAAATATTTCAAAAAAGATAATAAAACACAAATTAACAGTTAAAGTTGAACTAATTAAACAATAAGAACTGAAAGGCGGCACAAAAACTTTGCTCAACTTGGGCCTTATGTCCTTGTTCTATTCTCTTGGCCACGCCGTAATGGTCTTACACAAAGAGAATTTAAGTAAAGTACTTTAAGAGTGCGCAATTATATTCATTAAAATTTTTAGGAAAAGAATGAAACTAATTACTTTTTATGAGTCTTCATGGGTGGGGGGGGGTGACTCACTTCGCTATAATTAATAGCCCTTTATATACAGTTTTATAAAAGGAAAAATACACTAAATGTCCCGTTCGGAATGGCGTAGGTCTCTCACTGAATTAAACAGTAATTGGAGCCCAATTTGGAATGCATTAATCTCTGCGCTACGGGAACGGATTAAATTGCCTTCGATGGATTGCGCTAATTCTGAACTCTATCATTTAATGTATTGTTCGCGGCAATTGGCAGCATTGTTGTCAGTTAGCGACAATAGGAGCTAATCGGATGTCCAAATAGAGGCTGCCTTGTTGCTAACGACCCTTTCATTATACCAAACCTAAAGCTAAACCCGACTACGTCCCTGGTTAACTTAACTTATCCACTCCTATAAACAATTGTAGTTAATCGATCGATGGGCCTATAGTGCTGTACAATACAGTAAGCGGCCCAAGTGATTTCAATGAGAGGGTAGAAGAGCAGTAGAGATTTAGTGCATTATGGTTGAATATAACGGCCCTTAGGCGCGTTTTGAGGGTTAGAAAGAGTGATTTATAATTTCTATGAGTTATTTGACAAAAACTAAAACAATAGGAACATTTATACATTAAACGCGTCTCTATAACAAAGAAGGGAACACAAGTGACTAGAGCTACACTTAACAAGTGAAACATTTCTTAACTCGTAGGCCAATTGCAACAAGTATTTATACATGTTAATTTGTTGCTAAATTATTCAGAATTTTAACAATCTCGTGAGTAGGTAATAAGAATTAAGAACAAGAAAGAAATTTTCAATCAATAATTATGAAAATTGTTTAATCATGAATACAATTAACGTTGAAAACAACTTATATTCAAAACTTTGGATGTAAAACTTTTTTGGCAAACCTCTATTAATTAATAGCCACGCATCTGTTTATTTTTATTAAATTTACAAAAAAAACAATTTTCTAAATATTACGTTTTTGTAATAATGTTCCCTAATGGAAAATTACAGTTCACCTGACTATAAAATATTTATAAGATATAGATTAAAAAGTAATTTATTAGGGAAAATTTGGTTTTCCTATTTGAATATTAATTTTGTACTTTCCGAGCTGTAATTTAGCCGAAGGTCTTAGGGAAGTCTTAAAATCGATTGCGTCTGTACCTTATTCACTATAATTTATACATTTTTTGCCCACTTGAATCTTATGATTTAATTTTTATAGGAGCATCCCTCTTCCCTGGCATTAAAGTCGAATTGGCAATATTTCCTGCGCCATCTTTCATTCTGCGCCATACTTTTTACATGTCTTCTGAATTTCATTACTAAATATTATATTTCGATAAATATTTATATAATACAATAAAGTTTTACTGCCGTTTGTATTATTTATGAATTGATCAAAAGATGCCTTTATATATTATTTCATTTATAACCAACATTATTTTTATTTGACCAAGCTATTTGACCACTGAAGTTGAATATCTTTACCTTACGGACAGATATGTCTGATCTGGTCATAAATAGATTCAGATGATATAAATGAAATATGGTGTGTTGAACACAAAAACCAAAACTAAACAAACATACTTGGCGTTTTTAAATCACATAAAACGGTTTGTTATTACCATTTTATGATAAGTAATAGTACTTAAAATTAATACAGTTGAATAAATTCTAAAGTGGTTTCATAATAATGGCATTCATTGTTAAAAATATTTTTATTCTATAGTTCTTTCTAAAAACACTCAATTTAAAATATATTTTAGGTCTGGTTTCAAAATCGTCGAGCGAAGTGGAGAAAGCGGGAGAAAGCATTAGGTAGAGAGACGTCCGGCTACATCCACCCGGATCCTGCACAAGGTATATTTAATTACTTAAATCTAATATTATTACTCACTGAAATTATAATCAAAAGGTAGTCACTAGGACTGGCCTAAATGTAGATGAAAGTGGTTTAATAGAATGTATTTATAATAAATGAATGTAAGTAATAAAATGCATTTATTACATGTTCAAAAATTTCCTGTTTAAGTATTTTATTTAACTAATTTATTTTTAGTTAACGTCTGTTAATAACTATTAATTTTGTTATATACACTAATGACAGATCACAGACAATTTTTGCTTTTTTAAACACTTAACGTTTCAAATTTCTTTCCGAAATTCCTTTTCAAGAGCTCAGTTTTAATTACACAATTATGCAACATAACTTATGATTTATAAAATACATAACATTATATAAAAATAATGAAAAACAACAAATTATAAAACTGTTAATAAATATCCATTTACAGGTCAAAATTTTTCTACCACAATAAAACAGACAAATCCTTTAGTCTGTCATTTGTTTTATTGTGGTAGAAAATTTTTTGACTTGTAAATGGATATTTTAATAATTTTTAGTTTTATAATTTGTTGATTTTTATTATTTTTATATAATAATATGTATTTTATAAATCGTGAGTTAAGTTGCATAGTTGTTTAATTAGAACTGAGCTCTTGAAAAGGAATTTCGGAAAGAAATTCGAAATGGTGAGTGTTTTAAAAACGCAAAATTGTCTGTGATCTGTCATCAGCCTATATAAAAATTAACTAAATTAATTGAAATTGTTACTGAAAAAGTGTCAGAATGTTTTAATTTAAAACTTCGAGTAAAATATACAACCCATTACTATTAGTGTGTATTTATCAATATATAATTATGAAGTAATATATTTATTACCTTTTACAAATATTTAATTATACAATTTTAACTTAATAATGTAAAATAAACAAAATAATACAACATATAGAGTATTTAAACAACTGTTGCACAACATAACTAATACCGAAATCTTGCTGCTGTTCATGAGCTGGTTGTTAATTCTTATTACACTTTTGCTATTACTTGTGACCAGACTTTTTGTTAACTAAAAGTTGTTAAATTGTTAACTTACAACCCTGACAGCGTTTGACATCACAAACCTATATACCAATATCACAGTCACTGAAACACTAAACATATTACAAGACAATCTAAGACTTAACAACACTCCAGAACATATCACAAAAGAAATCATACACATTTTGAACACCATTACACAACAGAACTACTTCACTCACAACAACAAATGTTACACACAGAAACAAGACCTACCAATGGGTTCACCGATTTCAAGCATTCTTGCAGTATTCCTACAACACATAGAACAGAATAAAATGATAAATAACAACAAACACGCAGCTAAGATAATATATTGGCACAGATATGTAGATGACGTTATAATACTATACCGAGGAAACATAAGACAATGCCAACAACTCCAAACACATATAAACAAAATACACAAAAATATCCAGGTCACTGCAGAGTTTGAAAAGAACAAAACATTGAATTTCTTAGACATCACCATAGCAAAAAATCAAAACAAACATGAATTCAACATATACCGCAAGCCAACCATGACAGACACACTGATACACGATTGGAACCAACCAATACAACATAAACACGCAGAATTTAAACATTTACTACACAGACTAAATAAAATACATATCTCCACAACTAACTACACAGACGAACTAAACACAATCAAATATTTAGCTCACAAAAATGGCTATGACAATTATTTAATAGACAAACTATGCAGAAAAATACTCAACAAGAACCGTAACAACAAAAACACGAACACAAACAAATTCATCAAAATAAAATAGCATACCAATTCAAAAAAGCAGGATACAATGTAGCTTACAGAACAACAAATAAAAGCCAAACAGCTATCAGACACAGCAATAATAACAATACCAACACATACAATAACCCAGGAGTATACAAACTAAAATGCAACAACTGCAATAAGTTCTATATTGGACAAACAGGCAGATCTTTTGCCGAAAGATATTTAGAGCACAAAAGCGCACTGCACACTACTATTGAATCCACCTTCCCAAATCATCTCCTGGACACTAAACACTCATGCAAAAGTATGGAAAATAACATGAGCATCCTCCACACATGCAACAACGGCCATAAATTAAACACACTAGAACAGTATGAAATATATAGACATAGCATCAAACATAAAAATGACATCTAAATGAACAAATACGGCACAGATAAGACATGCTCTTCGATCACATCACTTCTAACTTTCAAAATAATGGTACCGAGGAAGCACAACTGCAGCATTCCTAGCGGCAAAAATACGAGGCTGAAGAAGTCGTAAGACGAAAACGTTTCCTCCTGGTGTAAGTTAACTATTTAACAACTTTTGGTTAAAGTCTGGCCGCAAGTAATAGCAAAAGTGTAATAATAACTAGTACCATAAAATCAGCTGTAGGCCTGGTCGTTTATTTTAAGCTAAAGTATGAACAGCGTCTCGCGTGGTGAGATGATTTTATTATAAAACGTAAAGTCATGGCCCGCCAAAAAAACGTTCAGTTCCATAGATTTGTAAAACTTTACCGAGACAAAACGTTTTCGAGCGGTTCTTTAAATTGCCTGCAAAGTTGCGTGTTCAATAATGCGGTCGCATAGTGTATGTTATTTGTGTAACGACCTTAATATAACCATCTTTGTTACCGTTAGCAATGATGGTATAGATTTGATGCAACCTCTTCTGCTTTTCCTAGCATTAAAACATTGTTTTTTGTTGACGCGTTTCGGAAATCCTTCATTATGAAAGCCTTATCTGCTTCCTTACATTATCGAAACTTCATAATATTTTCAATATACATAGACTATGTTATTTGTTTTTGGTTTTAGTTAATATTGACGCAGTATGATATATTTATCAATGCTATATTTATTTTAGTTTATATTGATATATTGTTTTTTTTTTGTTGTGGAGATGCATCATTGTTTCTGGTTTTTGGGTGATGTTTGTGTTGCCCGTTTCTATTCGAGTATATATATATATATATATATGCCTATATATGAGTAGGTTTATTTGTCAACATCCCAACATCTCAAAATTTTACTTTGTTGAGGTGTTTCGAACTTCTATTTAGTTTTGAAAATGGAGTCAACTCGAAATTCTTGTAATGTGTCAGAAAAATGTACCGAATATGTGTAAATTCAAATACATATTCTTAACAAAAGTGGGGATTCATATAAAGCTGCGTGTGTTAATGTGTATTTCTTAAAGCATTGAAACAAATTTTTCACTCTAGGTTTTCCTCCGGAGCTAGCAGTCCACGCTCAGCTAGGCATGCCTTCGATACAACCAGATCCATTCTGGCCGGCTCTGGGCTTCAATCCAGCGGCAATGTTTGGGCTCTGGGGCAAAACCGCTCCTTTACACAGTCTGCTGTCTCACTACATGTTGGCCGGAGGGAGCCTTCCGGTCTTAGGGGGAACTCCATTCCCTATGGCTCCCTCCAGGACGTCACCGCCTCCCGATGGAGCGTCTACACCCAGCCCTCCGATATCACCCGCTTCTTCGGAGTCTAGGAACAACAGCATCAACGCTTTGAGACTTAGAGCCAAAGAAGTTCTCTTCGAAAGAAGACCTATTAGCGGGAATATCCCCGCTACAACGTCTGCCTCTTCGCCCAACACGTTACAGATGGCGTCGTCGGCAGCGCTAAGTCTTACCCAAATTCGGCCCGAGTCGTAAATCTGTTAAACCCTCCGTAAGCCCTCATTATTTTTAGACTGATATTCTTGTTTTTGCTCATATATAGTAAATAGCCCGTGTCGCTGTTTCTCTTACAACTTTAACAAAATTTAATTATTTTATTATTTTTTAAAACTTATAGAACCTAATAAAATTACGAAATTGATTAAAATTTATAAACATAAAATAAACAAATTTATATAAATACAGTTCTACTAAAACATTCGAAAAAAAACCTTACCCCCTCTTAGTTATAAATTAATACAATTAAATATATATATATATATATATATATATATATATATATATATATATATATATATATATATATATATATATGAATACAGTAGTTACAAAACGCGTAAGCGAATTTTACTACAAAAATTAACCGATCTCACCCTAAAATAGTTACAAGTTTCTAATTTACAGATAGGGGGGTTGTAACTATTACAGCATTGCAGTAATTTTATTTACAGCCAAGGGTTTTAATTTTTATCTTTTACACCAAAAATAAATGAAATTCTAAACAATGCGTCAAATTTATATATGTTGTGTGAGCGTTAAAGTCTTTATATTTTCTTCTATTTAATTTTTAAATGTGGATTATAATTCATATATATTTGTTTATTTTTCATCAGAACATGGTATTTTTATTCCAAATAGGTGCAAGTCAGAGAGACATGTTGGTTTAGAGAGAAAATGCTTAATCCTTGTAGCATGTCCTTCACTTGCAAACACCAAAGAGTAGCTTGATGCATTTAGAGCTTTCTGATTTCTTGTAGTTTTAAGTTGATATCTAAGTTATACTTATATAAGAGTATATGAGCACACTTAAGGACATAAACTCCTAGTAGTAATCTGTCATGCCGTAGGAACATTATCTAGAAATAATATTGAAAATAATTGTTTTTAACGAAGTCTCAATAAACGTTTTAAATATTAAATAATTCCTAAGTAACCGTTTTGTGATTTCGAAATAAACAGTATTACTGGAGTGTTATGGAAACTTCTATCTTCTAGGTTTGTAGCGAGAAGAAACCGTAGTTTTAGATTATTACAATCAGTAAAATAAGATTGAATTTCACTTCATTTTTATAAATACTTTAATCGTAATAAAATTAAATGTATATAATCATAATTGTATATAATTTTGTCAATATTTCATTGTTGTTATTGTTATTGTTTATTTGTCATTGTTTTTGTTATTTTTAATTGTTTTTATAAATTCTAAAAAATACAAAAAAAAATATTAATTAGATTTTCGTCTTGAATGCTAGATGTAAGTATTGTGTACATTTCTTTCTGCTGTATACTAGGACACTGTATATGTTCTTCAACCTATTTGATATATCATTTGTGATAAGAAACCATTTGTAGACCTCCCGTTAAATGTGGAAATGGAAGTGAACGAATCTTGGAAAAAAGTTGTTAAATAGTAAGCCTACACTGTACACATAAAATGTATAAATATAGTTAAATCATAGATATACAGTATATATTTAATTACTAGTGATAATAGACAATATACATTTTCAACACAATTTAATTAGCTATCAAACATCGCGCTACGCTTTCGATACTGGATCCGCCTCAGGAGTTAAATATTACCACATCCTTTTAAATAGCATCACATAAATTCACTTGAATTTTCATAAATTAATATATTTTTTGTCTTATATTCTTTACAATAACAACATGAATTCTAAGCTCACAGATAATGAAATGAAAACCTGTAAATATTTTTAAACGGTAAATTATCTAATTTGAAATCGATTCCATATGATTATTATTCTATTGTAGAAAAAATGTAATGTTGGAAATGTGGCATGATTGCTTTGAAGTAATAGTAAATAACTTCATTTGTGGTCTGAAATTGATTAGGTCATTCCAAACATTACCTTAGTGTAAAAATTACTGTATTCAAAACATTATTGTGATGGAAACATTACATTATTTTAAACATTACTGTGTTGCAAACATAACTCGATTGGAAACATTACTGTATTGCAAACATAACTCGATTGGAAACATTACTGTATTACAAACATGATTATAATGCAAACATAACTCGACTACAAACATTGTTGTGGTGCAAACAGTAGTGTATTGCATACATTACTGTATTGCAAATATAACTCGTTACAAACATTATTGTAAACATCACTGTATTGCAAACACAGGTCGATAACAAACATTATTGTATTGTAAACAATACTGTATTCCTAACATAACTCGATAACAAACATTATTGTATTGTAAACAATACTGTATTCCTAACATAACTCGATAACAAACATTATTGTATTGTAAACATCACTGTATTGCAAACGTAACTCAATTACAAATAGAATCGTATTGTAAATATCACTGTATTGCAAACACAACTCTATTATAAACATTTGTGTATTGTAAACATTACTGTATTGCGAACATGATTGTAATGCAACATAACTCGATTACAAATATTGTTGTATTGAATACATTACTGTATTGCAAACTTAACTCGGTTACAAATATTATTGTGTTGTAAAAACATTATTGTATTGCACACATTACTGTATTGCCACACGATTGTAATCCAAACATAACTCGATTGCGAACATTACTGCATTGTGATTTTGACTTGATGTTTTTACATGTATTTTTGTAATGTGTCTAAATTGGATTTGATTGTTGTTTTTCAGTATGTGAATTTATGTCCACTGTTTGAATAGATAAATAAATATTTAGCTCCTGAAAAATATCCTGGTTGGAAACGAAACGAGCAAAATAAAGGTAATTTAAAATTGTACTGCTGATAATTGGGCGTAATACATTATGAAACGTATTTCAATATAAACATAAAAAATACTTCTAAAACTACTATGCGTTTGTTTCTTTAGCACTTTGCGCTTTCAGCAATCAATTACATTTAATATGATGATCAAATGTTGAAGTTTATTTGTTTTAAACATTTACATAAAACTCAAATAATCTACTTCACATACACACACATACACCCACACCCACACACACACACACACACACACACACACACACTCACACACACACACACACACACACACACACACACACACACACACACACACACACACACACACACACACACACACACACACACACACACACACACACACACACACACACACACACACACACACACACACACACACACACACACACACACACACACACACACACACACACACACACACACACACACACACACACACACAGACACACAACACACACACACACACTTACACACACACACACACACACACACACACACACACACACACACACAACACACACACACACTCACACACACACACACACACACACACACACACACACACACACACACACACACACACACACACACACACACACACACACACACACACTCACACACACACACACACACACACATACACACACACACATACACACACACACACACACACACACACACACACACACACACACATACACACACACACACACACACACACACACACACACACACACACACACACACACACACACATACATACACACATACATACACACACACACACACACACACACACACACACACACAAACTTTCACATTATTAACGAATCAAATATTTCATTTATATTTTGATTGTGAAGTATTGTTGTAATAATTGATGACGACTTGGCTGATGCCTTGAACTGGGTCTTACATTATAAACATATGTATAGCAAGCGTATATGTTTTTTATCTATTGATTGCTCTATATACTGAATATGAAAAGAAAACTAACATCAGCAATGGTACAAAATTTTGTTTTATAAATAAATCTGATTGAGATAAATAAATTAAATGAGAAATTTACCTCAAAATTTTAGAGACATCGCCACAATGTAATTAAAAGGAAATATTAAACAATTCTTATTAATTATAGGAATATATTAAATTTAATAACATTTCAATGAATAATTTGAGAAATAAACACTTATTGATGACTTTTGTGTGTGATTTTACCTCATACTTTGTTGTCCAAGTCTGTTGTTTACGTCATAAGGAAAATTGTTACTTCAAATATGGCATTGTCGCCTTTGATTTAGTTCTATTGGTAAAGTTGAAATTCTATTTATCTATAATTAAATTAGTCGTTTTTTGTGCTTTCGCAAAAGGTACGAGACAACTGTGCCTCTTGAGATCGGAATTAAAAGTCAAATAATCTTTAAACAATTCCAGACAGATAAATCGAATTAGTATCGCATCAGTTTTTACTGGTTGTACTTACAGCCCTTTACGAACGGGTCTCTCATGTAAGCGGATTAAAAAAGGGTTGAAATAATGTTACAACCCCTTTAATAATTTCGATCTGTTTTTTGTGAATTGAGCATTTTGTACGCATAGACACACATGCGCGCACGCACGCACGAAAATGTGACTATAATCATTTAGAATTATTTAAATTCTTCGTGATTGTTTCAGCGTTAAAGTTTCCTCCCGACGTTCACCGTCTGTTAAATTTTAGTTTGTTTAAAATTAAATAAAGTATAATTGTAAATTCAAATCGGGCTCAGAAATCACTTGATGAGAAATTAATGAGTGTTTTTGTGATTACAATTTTAAAATAATTCACAATTATACTATTTATTAGTAACTTTAACAATAACAGAATTGCTTACTTTGTTTAATTATATTTTAATTAAGATACAATAAATACATTTATAGTGTACATAATTATACACATTAATTATGAAGATTTTAAATTAAATTAAATACCTATATATGATAAATATACAAATTTATAAATATTGTTTTAAAAGTTATAAATTTAGAAAGCTACTATTGGCACTATTCAAATAAATACATTATTTACAAAACCTTTCTGTCCACTTGACTAACAGAGTTAGCATAATTAAAAGGTTAGGAAAAGTGGAATTTTGTTTTTAATTTCATAGTAACCGAATGTTTTACTTGTTTAAATTGAATAGAAGATATGTACAACAGGTGGAAAATGAAGGTTATTTGCGGGAAATCAGTCAACAGATTTTATTTATACTAATTTATCCATTTTAAAAATTCATTGTACAACCCAACATTTTCATCTAAACTATTATCTTTACCTATGTGTTTTCAGAAGATTTCAATGCTTGGATTAGTAATATGAGCAACAAAGGTTAGGAAAAGTGGAATTGTGATTTTAATTGCATAGTAAGCCGAATGTTTTACTAGTGTAAGTTGAATGTACATTATGTACAACAGGTAAAAAATTGAGGTTATTTGAGAAACATCAGTCAAAATATTTTAGTTATACTAATTTATCAATTTTATAAATTCATTGAACAGCCCAAATTTTTATCTAGACTTTTCTCTTTGAAAAATTTTTTTTTCAGAAGATTTAAATGCTTGGTTAGGAATACAAGCATCAAATAACTTTGAGTAGGATATAGCTGTTGAGAACTTGTAAATAGTTTAGTATAAATATAATTTATGCCAGTCATAAGTTACCTACCATGCGTATACAATACGATTTTGTACTTTATTGTTATGTGTATAGAAATGTGTCAAATATTGTAAGTATGAAATAAGAGAACTTTAAGCCTAATAAAAACGTTTTACTTTAAATAAAAAAATGGCTTTGTTTATTTATTTAACCCCGATATCCTTGAAGGTTCGAAGAAAGTGCATGACAAGACTCTGAATATTAAAATTAATACAAGTTTGGTTATAAGTTATGTTAACACATTTAGTTGTGCAGGAAGTTAGCTAAATATGTTTTGTGCATAAACAAAGTTATTACAGTATGGTAAAGGAATATTTAATTTTTTTCAAAAACACTTTAGTCTATTGTTGTTATTTTTTGACTAATATTATTTTTTGTAAATATTAAAAAATATATAAATATACTTGAACATACATTGGTATGTTACACATGCCAATAGTAGCACTTACTTTTTTTACTTTTGAGGACGGCCGTTTCGGGAGATGTGTCCCATTGTCAACTCAAGAGGTACTATAGGCAAGTGTATCATATCAATATATTCAAATGCTTTAGTGAAAAGCTAGTAGCTTAAGTGTAGGAGTCAAAAATTATTAAAAATATCAGTTTTCAAATAAGAAATTATACGTCTAGGATAGAGAGAACAAGGTCATTAATGGTTTATGTGTTTAAGGGATGATTTTACTCATCTATCATGGTTTAACCAAATTAAGTAAATAAATTGCAGATATATAAATATATGTATATATATATATATATATATATATATATATATACATATATATATATATATATATATATATATATATATATATATAGCCTATATATGAATACACCTATACACAGGTACGTGCTCGTATCTAAAATATTGGGTCTTTTCATACCTTTAAAACTGCTTAAGAGAGATAGGATGGAACGGATAGGCCTATAAGGTAGATAGCTATTATAAAACATTTTTTAGATTATAAAATATTTTTAAAGGATATAGTCTTTTCGAAGGGGGAGGTTAACCCGCCGGACCTGTACCACTTGCGTCTCAGCAATCTGCCACCGTGCCACTTACGACTCTACTATTGAATACTGGTAGGCCTATATATCAACTAAAATATTCCTTTAAACCAATATTGAATGCAATGATCAATCGTATCCAATAGTCTATCGTATTGTAAGAAAGCCTGTTCCGATAATTGTAAGGATCCAATAATAATTAACAATAGTATTGTGGAGAACGCTCCAGAAGACGACAAACTAACAGAATTTATGTACTATTTCATTCAGCAGTGGTTAGAAAACGATACTACGAAACATACGGAATGTTCACTGCCAGCGTCGTCGCACAAACAACGCAGTAAAGGGATGGAACTCAAAGTTAAATGCCTTGGTTGGAAGGAAGACACCCAACATTTCTTTCCTCATAGAGAAGCTAAAAATAATAACTATTGATGCATCTTTCATATTAAGAATTAAGGAACTTAGAGAAATGGGTACAAAAAAAGAAATAAATATTCAAAAAACTCGACCAGAGTATAAAACATATCCATGATTAGTTAAAAAAAACAGTGGTGACTTGAAAAAACATGTTTAAGTGCATTGAACTATGTAAATAAGTTGGAGTGAACAAAAACGTCACATGGACGCTACAGACCGATTGTAAAATTAGTTAATTTTAAATACTGATAAACCATGCAGCTGGTTTTTAAGTAAAAAAAACTAAATAAATAAAATAAAATCGAAAAAAATTAAGTTTGAAAGTAAGCAATTTTGATAAGTAAACAAAAATTATAAATGGTTGCTTAAAGACCAACCGCAAACTTCACAGATTTAGCAGCTGGAAACTAGTGGTACGCTAATACACACTAGGATAATATAGGGGCCTGTCCGAGTATATTTTCTGACACGCATTAATACTTTCCTCTGGAATAATGGGTCGAATATAGTGCAGTATGCTAACAGCTCGGTCGAAAGTGGCATTATTTCTGTTGGATCGCAACTGGCACGAATCCAACCCTCCAGGTCCCTCCCTGTGTCCCCGAGACGTTACAATATTGTACGCTCTCTTTTCAATATACTCTGTCTTTTTAATGAAGAAATCTACTACAAATACCTCGTCAGATGTTGTAAATGCCTTGCATTTATTATTACTAAATTCGCCCTAACATGCGTTTACTAAATCTGCATAATATAAAATCTAGAACATTAATTAAGATTAGAGAAACGTGACAATCTGTCAGACCAGAACACACTTGAAATAATGAATTATGTAACATGATTGATATGTAACAGAAGCGTGATAGACCATCGAGGCCTGTCTCTAAGTGAAGGTAAACAATCGATATAATGCCAGATGGAAAAATAGCTATATTGCAATTATTACTTTTAAAAATAAACCAATTGTTTTTGTTTACATAAATTCCTGAGTAAAATTAGATTTGTGCTTTGTAAACTCGTCACCGTTTTGTATTTGTGTTGTAACATTGTTACACATAGCTTATTAGAAATGGCGTTTGTGTTGAAATAAAAATTGGTCTTAATATCGGAGGAAAATGTCTTAATTTAATATTTTAACTCTTTGTGAAAGTAAAAGGAGTTGAAATTCCACGGAGGATTTATTTTTATCGATACGACTTACGCCGAGAGTTTAGCTGCACCTTCTGCTAATGGATGGTTCACAAGTATTTTGTACTTTGACAATTACTGACCACCTGGTGACGCATTTCTGTGAATATTCCGTGCCTCAGTTGTCTACGAAATCATCACGTGAACAATCTTTTATCGATATCCTTGAAGCTGAGAAAATGTAGGCGGGAATAAACTCCTAACTCTCGCCGCACAAAATATAGCCTAATAGGTTTTCTTCAATACCATGTTTATATTAACACCATCATTTAATCTGAAAATAATTGCGCCAGAAGCATTAAAAAAAAAAAATTCCAGTGATTAAGTTACTTTAGTTTGTTATTTACTAATTGATCCGATTAGAAACATCCCCAAAGGCATTATCTGATATGTAAAAACAGTTTCTTTTAGCCTACAAACTTTCCGAGAGATATTGTTTTTGTATAGCCTACTGTAGCAATCTATCTCCCAATTCAGCACAAGTGATCAGCAACGCCGTTGTATTATTCAGCATATTTATTCTGTCGTCGCTTATGTAAATACCAAATAAAATAAAATTAGTCTAGGTTTAATGAAAAGGTTATCAGAAACCTATAAATAGTTCAATAGTGCAAAGTTTAAAATAACCGAGTCAAATGTTCTCAGACAAAGAAATGAGAAACTAGAATGAAGGTTAGAAAAGTAGCCTAAAATATTCACAATTCTAAAGAATCACAGTTTTGAAGCAATTGCTAAGATAGGATATTTTAAACCTTTCACAATAATATAACAATGGATGTAATTATAATTATATTAAAAGCTTGTTCTGTGTAATGGGACAGAAAATAAACCGGTTTCTAAAGCAGTTGGGTTTCTACAAACCATTTTTGTTCCATCTATGGAAACAAAAGGATATAAATATACAGCTGTCTTTACAGACCTTTTGTAAATTTGTTCATGCGTGATACATGTTTGGGTAATAAATAAGAATGATTGTTCCAATTAAGTTTTTGTTATGATGTTAAAATATATATGTTTGAGTACAGTTTTTTCCTTTTTCTAACCTTACAATATTCTCCTCTGTTGACGGGTTTCGGAGTGACTCCATTTTTAAAACTCAAATCGTACTGTTCGCCCAAAATAAATTTTTGAAAATGGAGTCACTCCTAAACCTTCAACAGGGGAGAATATTGTAGCGTTAGGAAAGGCAGAAAATTACTCAGATATATAGAAATATTCCTAACAGAAATGAAGATGATTATATTAATCATTTCAATGTTATAATACATTCTATTCGGGCTACAAATGTTTTCTAAACAATTTTAGATGTGTCAAACCATAAAGTGTGGTTAAGTTTAGAAAAAATTACCTTATTAACAGAAAAGCTCAAACGCAAATTAAATTACAAAACCAAGAATCCCATTTTATAATAGAGCATTATCTTATACAAATTTCAATTAATATATTCCTATTTTACAATCCATCCGATTAGGTTAGGTTTGCTCGTAAACAAAATAATAACTTCTTTAATGCTCAACATTGCAGCAACCTTTTAGCTCCCGTCATATAATTACTTCTATTATTATTTTTTCTACAAAACCAAACCTATTCTGATCGCCTGCTTTATTGTTATTTGCATTTTAATTAGATTTAAAAATAATAATTTCGTTGAAACAACGCACAGTAGAAAATAAAAAAAATAACATACTTCCCCGTAACTCAATATGAGTGCGCTA